>CAUYPK010095964.1:0-18259 GCA_963574355.1 Loris lydekkerianus | reverse complement strand
AGTACTATTATGAAACCAATTTACAATCACTCACACTTTCATATGAAGAATAGATCACAACTATGGCCCAAGATGAAAGAGGGTGAAGGGGGAGATGGGAGGGGAGGAAGGAGGTCAGATCAAGGGAGGGTGAATGGTGGGATCACATTCCCACCATTGCATTATAATGCAAGGTATATGTCAGATCTATTAGTATAGAGTATAAATGTCTTAAAATAATAACTAAGTAAACAAGATGAGGTATATATTAACAAGTGTGATATAAGCATTCCAAATTGTATATGAAATCAGCACCTTGTACCCCATAAATGCATTAATATATACATGATCTATGTGTGTAGGATTTAATAAAAAATAAAAATAAAAAAATACAAAAATAAAATAAACATTTTCGTCTTTGCTAAAACTTTACTTTCTCTTGCTGTCTTTGATTATTTCAGTGACTACCTCAAGCCAAACTACCCCTCTAATGGTTTCACTAAGAATGAAAAATTAATAAGTCAGCCAGACCCTCCTTCCATTTACCCAATGGTTGTTTCTTAACTGAGAATAATTTTTTACAAAGCATAAATATGGATCTTTTTTAATTATGGTAAAAATTACTAAAGAAGATGTTTCTCAAGCATGGGGAATAGTCATTAATCAAATGTGTGTCAACCACTTGATTCTTAAGAATAAGCTTACCAAGAAAACACTAAAATCAATTCTAGAAGGTTCCCAAACATACAATTCAGATCAGTGTGCCTAGTGACTTTTAAAAATAACATTAGATAAGTAGAGGGAAAAGGAAAATGAACTTTGGAATACTTTTTTCTTCAAGCATGATTGCAACTTTGACTGAAATTTTACTCTGAGTAATAATGGTACTTAAGCTTCCACCTCCTTCCAGGGAAAGGCCAATATATCTTTTAATTTTAAGTTGCGGACTAGAAATTTAAAAATGAAGATAATGTTGAAGACTATTTCCTGCTGTAAAACATAGGTTATAGAATTTATCTTAATTTTAAAATACATTTAATTTACCTATTAGAATGTAATTAGAGCAAATATTTAAACAGTATAAAAGAGTCATTTTTCACAATTTTTAATTGTTATCCTATACCACAGATTTTAATCTAAGTTTTATTTCTTTAATTATTTTATATAAATTTACAATAAAACACCTACTTTTAAAAATTTTGGATTTCATTTGAAATTTACAGATGGAAATGAAGGACTAAATGTACTCATATATCGAAAGGGCCTTTTTGCTTACTCAAATTTAAGCCAAACATTGCAAACTGAACTCTATCTCAAGCTTTAAAACAAGAGAAAAATCATAATAATTATCTCTGATTTTTGCACACTGTTACTTAGTACTTGGGGAATTATAGTTTGACCTCCTCCTTATTGTATAAAAATCTTCTTTCTGTCCATCAACTTCAAGATGTAAAACATTACCTGTTATAGGGAATCAAAGAAACCAATTAATAGTGAATCAAAGAAACCAATTATGAATTTAAAAAAAAAAATACCTGATACATTTAAACTAAATTAACTGTTAAGCTGTCATCTTAGGAACCAAAGAAAACAGAAACAATAAAAGAAAAAATAAATAAAATGAAGATATGCACCTATAGGATCAAAATGTAAAGTCAGAAGAAGGGTGACTTGGAAACACAATACTGAGACCAAAGATAGCCTGAAAGAAATAAATTATCATGAAAATATCTGTATGGAAAATCTACATTTTCCTGGTTTTGCCATATTTAAGTACTAAAGTATATTTTATCCTCTTATCCATTAAAATGAAATAATGTTTGATTATTTCCAAAACATTTTCTAAGAAAATTGTGTAGAAATATGTATGTATACATATATGCATATATGTATTGATATAAGCCACATTTTTAAAAATAAATTTAGAATTTACTTTGGAAATTGCAATTTCCATTTCAGGTATGTTAAAATCATTTTAATTACAATTTATATGGGCATATTTATTATTTTATATTGCTATTAATTAGTGAACATTGTTTAATTATCTATAATTATTTACATGAATGAAATTTAACTTGTATCCTACTTTCCTTGTTAAAATTAATGCCATGAATTTTATCACCTTTGTGAAGTAAATATTTTCAAGGTTTCTACTTTTACCTTTGAGGTTGTCTTTTTCCTATTTAATTTGCAAGAAAATATATATTGAATATTGCCTCTTTGTCATATTGCAGCAACTAATATTCTCTAAGTTGTTAATTTTAGTTTGCTACAATTTTTGATAATAGTATTCAGTAGATGTTCTATCCTGCTATCCCATTAATAGGTGTATACCCAGGAGAACAAAAATCATTTTACCACAGACATTTGCACTAGAATGTTTATTGTGGCTCAATTCATAATAGCCAAGTTGCAGAAGCAACCTAAGTGCCCATCAATCCATGAATGGATCAACAACTGTGGTACGTGTATACCATGGAATAGTATTCAGCCTTTAAAAAAGATGGAGACTTATATCCCAGCTATCCATAGTGGTAATTTGCTCATTATTGCAACTTTACTCTTTTGCTCTATTCACTGTTATCTTTTCCTCTACTTGTACTTCTTGAGATTGTCTCTGAAATAAACTATATCCAAATAGTTTTTGAGTCTGTTTTGTGGGGCAACCAATCTAAGGTATGTATCAATTAAATCTGCTTACTGTTTTTCACATTTCTCTGTATTTTAATTACATTTTCTATTTAATCAGGAACATGTTGAAAACAGTCAATTAAGTTGTTCTATTATGATTGTATTTTCCCTCTTTTTCTTAACTTCCATTTACTTTAGATGTATGTTAGTGTTAAGACATTTGGAAGATATTACTCCAGATTTATAGCTTTATTTAGCTCTTTATTATAAAATGGGTACAAGAGTACTGACTAATAAAATACGTAACATCTTACATATAAAAAAAGAAGAAAACACCTTAAGGCTACATAATACAACAAGGGTTTATCAACAAATTCCCAAATTTTCTCCATAAAAAGATAATTTTAATGTTCTGCAATGGATAAAGTCACCTTGAAAAATGCTTAATCTCAGATAGGTACTGTTATGGGATTTCTCTTTTATATAGGTGGCCTGCTATTAGTGTAAAAAAAATTATCTCATAGTATCATAATGGAATATCTTAATTATGATGAATAAAATAGAAATAGAAATAAATAGGAACAAAAATTTGAAAAGTCTTGAGTTAAAGAAAAGGAGAACAAACTTCCCAACTGGGAGCTGTTTTCATATGCAGATGGACTACCAGGGTCTTCAAACTGTGGCCAGCGGGCCACATGAGGCAGTGCGATTGTATTTGTTTCCGTTTTGTTTTTTTACTTCAAAATAATATATGTGCAGTGTGCATAGGAATTTGATCATAGTTTTTTTTTGTTTGTTTTTTTTAACTATAGTCTGGCCCTCCAATGGTCTGAGGGACAGTGAACTGGCCCCCTATTTAAAAAGTTTAAGGATGCCTGGACTAGACTCTGTGTTAATTTAGGTTGGTAGAATTGTACTTCATATTTTCTGACCATGAAAGAAATGCAATTCTCATCTACCTTTTAAAAAATATACTCCCTTGAAGAAATAAATACATAAGTGCAAGAGGTGGCAGCATAAATAGGGTATATTTGAAAAACATAATACTTCCCAAAACATTTACTCTGTTCTCTAACACAAAGAACACAACCTTGTGCAATCTCAGCAGTAATAATTTCACCTTGAACAAAATGTTGAAGTCATGGAACACTGGTGCTCCTATAAAGTGTCTAATGTAATCATAAAACACTACATGGAAGAAGTACTTTACAGATTAGAACACCTTGAAACAGAGTTTGGATATATTTTTTTAAATGATCATAACTAAAACACATAGAGTCAGTATTCACAAAGAACAGTGTTCTCAGTTCTAACTAAACTAATCCCACAGCGAAAAGTTTGGACATGTACATGAAAAAAGATCTTCTATTATGCAACACAATTTCTGATTAATAATTCCATGTCCATTTACCTGTTTCCTCCACTAGCATTGAGGACAAGTTGATGTGATTTTTTTCAAAAAAAAAAAAAATCATTCATTTATTGAACACTTTTTTTTCAAATAAAACATTAACAGTTAACTTTTCTTTTAAGGAATCATTGCATAACAATCTATTCTTATTATGGATTATCTTATTTATTTTTGACAACCATCTCACATGTTAGATATAATTGTTGAATAAATATAACTAATAACCAAAATGGAAGCTAAGTAAAGATGTTTATAAATTAAATTACTTTAATGGATAATAAGTGGATGTCTATGAAAACTTCAGTCTACTTAGAATAAAGACTATACTATTCACCACTACACAGTAATGTCCTCATGAAGGTTAAGGATAAAAAAGGTGAGTGATATCAATTTTCTATATTAACAGAGTTCAAGATCAGATGTGTGGGTATATTAACTGTGAGACAGAGTAAAAATAAATAAAAAAACTTATCAGATAATATAAAGAGTAGTAGGAACATCCAGACAAAAGAACATGTCATGTTTCAGGAGGCAAGGGATCTTATGACACTAGTCTAGTCTACACTACATTGAATGAAAGAGGACTGACACACGGAGTAGAAAGCAGTATATTAATAGTAATAAAAAATACCTTCATAAACCCGAATCCATATTTTTTGGAGCACTAAGTTCTAAACTTAGCTTCAGGAAAGAAAAAAATCAATGCAATTTTAGCCATTTCCTGAAGTGTATGTCTTTGGCAGGATGTTAACATTTTAAATCTTTAGATGTGTTTTCCTAAGTCAGCTAATAGGAAGTTTCAGAGGCAGAAATCTATCCCCATCTTCGACTTTGTATACTCCAGCATGATTTTAGATAAAAATTATTGAAATACAAGTTATTATAATTCACTTAATTTAAATATTATTTCTATATACCATTTAAAGGAATTTTAAACATAAAAGCACAAACAATAGAAGGTGCCATACTTTCAAATAGGCTGGGAAATACTGGCCCTGGCAATTTTCTGCCTTTTACTCTTTGTTGTTAGGCCTCCATCAGCATAAGAAATTTAATCTCAAGTATGTTTTGGAGGACAGAGATTTTTTTTTTAAGTGAATGAATCACATAGTTTAATTTTGACCATGACATTATTGGTCACTATTGACAAATACTTAAAATTATCTTAGTAATAAATATTGAAATATAAACAGGTGCTTAAATATATTTTTTAAAAATCTTATTCTTAAATCTTTTCTTACTTTTATAATGGATCTAAAGTCTAACAGCATATACTGCAAATTATACCTTCAGAATCCTGTCCCCAAATATCTTACAGGGATTCCTTACAGGATTTACTTCAGTGTCACCTTTTCAAAGTGGCCATTCTTAGCCATCCAGTTAAAATTAACATCTCCCCCACAACTACCATCTAATCTCTTCCACACTCATTTATTTAAAGCAATTATCTCCAACTAATATTATTTACTAAAATCTGCTATAATATTTATAAGCAAGATCAAAATTTATTAAGGAATCATATTTTTGTGAAAGTACTGATAAACATCATTTTTAGATATGGTATAGATTATCCAAAATGTATTGGTTGACCATATCAATCCAAAAGTTTTAAATTTGAAATGGTCTAAAATCTGAAACTTTTTAAGCATCTGAAACTGTTTTAAACTTTTTAAAAACATTGCATAAAATTACATTCAGGCTATGTATATAATATGTTAAAAGAACAAAAATTAGTTTTGTGTTTAGACTTAGGTCCTACTCTCAATACCTGAAAAAATCCCAAATTAGAAAAACTTCTGGTCCCAGGAACTTTTGATAAGAAATACTCAATCTGTACTGAAATAATTATGCATCTCAAACAATCAGAAGGCAGTAACTTTAAAATTGTCCCCAAACCAACCCTTAGAGAATCAGAATTTCTCTTCTCTTGTGGAAAACAGGAATGGGCACACTAGCAAGCAAGTGCTAGTTACATTATGTCTGAATAGCCATTATCTCAGGTATAATACTTCAGAGTTTTACTATGTCCCAGCACCATTTGTTGAGTAAGAATTCTTTTTCTCAATATATGCTTTTGTTTGGTTTATCAAAGATCAGATGGTGATAAGAGACTGAATTCATCCCTTGGTTTTCTGTTTGGTTCCATATGTCTATGTCTTTATTTTTGTGCTAATACCATGCTGTTTTGATCACTGTGGAATTGAAATGTAGCTTACTGTCTGGTAATGTGATGCCTTCAGCTTTCTTATTATTACTAAAAATTGCCTTGGCTAAATGGGTTTTTTCTCCGGTTCTGTACAAGACAAAAATCTATTTTTTTTTTTCCAGTTCTTCAAAGTATGATGTTGATATTTTAATGGGGATTGCACTGAATCTATAGATTGCTTTGGGCAGAATAGATGTTTTAACAATGTGGATTCTCCCCATCCTAGAGTGTGGTATGTTCTTCCATTTGTCAATGTCTTCAGCTATTTTTTTTTTTAGGATTCATATTCTCTTTGTAAAGGTCTTTTACCTCTTTTGTTAGGTATATTCCTCAGTACTTTATTTTCTTTGAAGCTACTGTGAAGGGAATTGTGTCCTTGATTTGCTTCTTGACTTAGCTGCTGTTGGCATATACAAAGGCTACTGATTTGTGAACATTGATTTGATACCCTGAGACATTATTGTATTTCTTTAACACTTCCTGGAGTCTTGTGGCTGAGTCTAAGTATAAGATCATATCATCAACAAAAAGCAAAAGTTTGACCTCTTCTGCCCTCATTTAGATGCCTTTTATATCCTTCTTTTGCCTGATTGCATTGTCTAGAACTTCCAGAACTATGTTGAATAGTAGTGGCAATAGAGGACATCCTTGTATGGTTCCTGTTTGAAGTTGAAAAGCTTTCAGTTTTACTCCATTCAGTATTATATCAGCTTTGGATTTGTCATAGATGGCCTCAATCATTTTAAGAAATGTACCACCAATGACTATATTCTTAAGTGAGAAAATAATGCTGAATTTTATCAAATATTTTTTCTACATCTATTAAGAGGTTCATGTGGTCTTTGCTTTTGCTTCTATTAATATGATGAATTACATTTATAGATTTGCATAAGTTAAACCAGCCTTGAATCCCTGGGATAAAGCCTATTTGATCATAATATATAATTTCTTCAATGTGTAACTGTAATCTATTGGCTAAGATTTTACTGAACACTTTTGCAACAATATGCATTAGTGGAATTGGTCCGGGGTTCTCCTTTTTAGCTGGATCTTTCCTGGTTTTGGTATCAGGTTGTTTGCTTCATAGAATGTGTTAGGGAAGGTTCCTTCCTTCTCAATTATTTGGAATATGTACTAAATTATAAGTACAAACTCTTCATTGGTATCGGTCTGTTCAAGAGATCTATTATATTATTTTTATTATTTAGGGACATGGTGTGATTCCAGGTATTGATGCATTCCTTCCAAACTCAAATTTCTGGGCATAGAGTTTCTTGTAGTAGTTAGAGAAAATTTATTGTATCTCAATAGTATATATTGCTATTTCTCATTTTTTTGTTTCTCATTGAGGTTATTAGAGATTTTATTTTTCTGTTTCTAGTTAATTTGGACAAAGGTTTAGTAATTTTATGTATCTTTTTGAAGAACCAACTTTTCGTTTCACTGATTTTCTGAGTGATTCTTTTGTTTTCAATTTCATTTATTTATGATTTAATTTTAGTTATTTCTTTTCTTCAGCTGCATTTGTGATTGGATGCTCTTCCTTTTCCATTTCCTTAAGATGATTCATTGGGTTGTTGATGAGCTTTCTTCCCATTTCTTGGGTGTATGCATCTACTGCAATTACCCTCTGTTTTTGCACAAGTTTTGGTAACTTTAAGCTTTATTGTTGAAATGTTTCAGGAATTTAATAATTTCCTACTTTGTCTCTTCCTTAATCCAGCTGTCATTGTGTATAAGGTTGTTTAATTTTCATGTGTTTGGGTGGGAATGAAAATTTTTGGTGGAATTTAGTTCCATCTTTATTGCCTTGTGATTTGAGAAGATAGAAGGTATAATTTCAATTCTTTTAATTTTGTTGAGGTTTGATTTGTGACCTGGATATGATCTATTTTGGAGTATATTTCATGGGCTAATGAGAATGTATACTCCTTAGCTTTGGGATGGTGTGTTCTGTATATGTCTATTATGCTCAGTTGTGCTAGGTTCACTTTTAAGTCCCCTGGTATTTTTGTTTAGTTTCTGTTTAGATAATCTGTCTAGTTCAACCAAATGGGTATAAAAGTCCCTTACTGTTATGGTGTTATAGAATATTATCATATTGCTCAGACTAATTAAGGTCTGTTTCATAAATCTGGGAGCATTTAAATTAGATGCATAAATTTTAGAGAATTGAAATGTTCTCTTGATGTATTGTTCCCTTGACTAGTATGAAGTAACCACCTTAATCTTTATTAATTTTAGTTGCTTTAAATCCACTTGTATCTGAAAATAAGATTGTGATCGTTTCTTTCTTCTGGTTTCCATTTGCCTGAAATATTATTTTTTTAACCCTTTACTCTGTGTCTTGTTTTGTCTTCCATCCTAGATGTGTTTCCTGGAGACAGCATATAGATGACGTGTTTTTTTTTTTTTTTTTGACAGAGTCTCAGTATGTTGATCTTATTAGAGTGCTATGGCATCACAACTCACAGCAACCTCAAAATCTCAGGTTTACGTGATTCTTTTCCTTCAGCCTCCCAAGTAGGTGGGACCACAGATGCCCGCTACAACACCTGGCTATTATTTTGTTGCAGTTGTCATTGTTGTTTAGCTGGCCTGGGCAAGGTTCAAACCCACCACCCTTGGTATATGTGGCTGGCACTGTATCCACTGTGCTATGGGTGCCAAGCTGGCTTGTGCTTTTTTATCCAATAGCCAGGCTGTGCCTCTTCAGTGGGGAATTCAAGCCATTAACATTTATTGGTGGAGTTCCACCTTCATCTTATTTTGTGAAGAGCCATTGTTTCATTTTATCCTTTTTTGTAATTGTGGAAGCTAGTTTTTTTCTTTAGTTTGTGGGTGTTTACTTTGCTGGTGGTCCATTGTGATGGTCCATGTGGTGAACAGGTTTAAGTATTTTCTGCAGAGCTGGTCTTGTTGTGGTGAATTTCCTTAATGTTTGAATATCTGTAAAAGATTTGGTTTCTTACCTATTTTGATAAGTGGATTAGAAGGATACAGAATTCTGGGATGAAAATTGCTTTGCTTAAGAAGGTTAAAGTTTTCTCACCATTCTCCTTTGGCTTAGAAAGTTTCAGTTGAGAAGTCTGCTGTCATCTTGATGGATATGCCCTTGTAGGTCAATTGGCACTTATTCATGGTACTTGCAGAATTTTTTTATTCATCCTGACCTTAGACAAGTTCATTACAATGTGTCTTAAGATACTCTATTTATGCGGAGAAGACCCAATTGAGCTAAATATCCCTGTAAAAGGAGTGTTTCAAAATATTTAATGACATGTAGAAAGTTTTCATTTTTATTTAAAGTCGTATCTCCATTCCTTTCAGAAAGTTCTTCCCCTTCATAGATACCTATAATTCATATATTTGAACAGTTCATGAAGTCCCATAATTCTTAGCAAAGATTCTGCTTTCTTTCTCTCTTCTTTTCTGCCTCTTTAACTGCCTGGGTTAGTTCAAGTATTTTATCCTCTAGTTCTGATATTATTTCTTCCCCATGGTCTAATATGTTATGAAACTTTCTACTACATCTTTAAGTTCCCTGATTGACAACTTTAAGTCCTTAAGCTCTGCCATATCCTTTCTATATTCTTCATATATTTTATCCCTTTTTTGCTTCTGCTTTTGACATTGTAATCAATTCCTTTGATTGTTTTTGCCATTCATATTTTAAATCCCCTTTCTGTCACTTCCTTTAATTCTTTATAGGTAGAATACTCTGCATTAGCTACCTCATATCCTTGGGGGATTTTCTCTGTTCTTATTTTTCATGTTGCCAGAATGTTTTTTGTTGATTCCTTCTCATATGTGTTTTCTTCTTGTTCATTTCCTTCCCCTACTTTTCCCTTTTCACTGCCTTCTTTGCTTTAAATTACCTTGTCTCAGAGATCAGGTGTTGAAGTGGCCTTTTGATATAAAGCCAAAGGAAGATAATGGTAAATAGTGATAAGGAGAAGGAAAAGAAAAGGACAAATAGAAAAAAAAAAAAAAAAAAAAAAAAAAACGAAGAAGGAAGTTGGAAGGAAATAATTGAAGGCAAAGGGAGAAAAAAGACAGTAAGAGAGAAAGAGAGTGACAGGAGAAATGGTGGTGTTCATTGTGTGCTTTAACCACCTGCAGCTCTAGGACTTTGGGGGACCAAGCTGAGTGGGTTTTTCAAAGTAAGAAGCTCCTTACCTGGTTGGGCAAAAGCACCTCTGCCATATATAGAAATATATCCTCAGTATGTTGTGGTGGGGACCTACTAATACCTTCTTTCCAAAGGCAAAAGCTAGAAGGACACCCATGACTAAGCTCATGACCTTATTGAGCCATACCAAAGTCATGACCTCTTCCAGGTCTCACAGAAGGGAAAAAAGTAAAAAGATTAAAAAGTTAAAAATATAATTGTATAAGATAAAGAAGAAAAAGAAGGGATATCTTAGCTATTGTATGAAAAATTTCTGTGGAAAAATTAAAAAGTAGAAAAATATCCACTGAAATAGACAAAAAGAAGAGAAAAAAAATAAAAGTGGCTGAAAAACTGTAACAAAAATGAAGGAACCCTTGCTATTGTAAAAAAATTAATAATGAAAAAATAATAATGCAACAACAAAAAACTGAACAAAGAAGAAACGCTTGCAAAAACAAGAGAAAAAGGGTAAAGAAAAAGGAAAAATAGGAAAAAAGAATCAAAAAATGTAAAACTATATTGTGTGTGTGTGTAGCCTGGACAGTAGGTGTTACTGTGGTATTAGGAGATAAACAGAACACTCTGAATTTACTCTATGTGATGGAGGTCAGAAGCTACTTTAGTTGCAAAGGGGACTGGATCTTTTCTTCCTGAGTTCTTTGCCCTCATTCTGGACCTGTTTGCATTATCAGTACTCAGTCCCTGCAGGACTGGGGTCCCAAAGCTTCTGCCAGACTTCTCAGGAAGCCCATCAGACAGTGTCCCCTGACAGCAAGGTGGCCCTCCAGGGGTCATGGGGATCACTCAGCTAACCCCAAGAATGGCCTCTCCAGTCCACTGCTATTGCAGAGCTGGCTATCCACCAGGAACCCCGAACTGTTTCTCCTATGCCAATGTTCTTTACACAATGGCAGCACCCCACCAGCAAGCAAGCCAATGGAAAAACCACCCCAGCCACTGTTCAATCCTGGCTGCCAGATGCTTTTCAAATCTACTTGCTGCTCCAGTGTTCAGCCCTGTCCAAAATCAAAATACTGCAGGACAGCTCTTTCTCATTTCCAGATATCCATGGGAAAGCCAGCCGACTGGCTGGCCTCTGCCTGTACCAAGCACCTGTCTTCCTCATTGGTTTTCCTCAGCTCCAGACCTTCTCCTTGGCTCCTTAAGTCTTCTGCTGCTTCACCAGGCCCCTGAAGTGATGCTCTGTGCATATTCTCCCAGTCAGAGGTGGCTGATGTCCACCTTCCCCTGTCTCACTGTGAGTAGCTGGCAAGGAGATGTCTCTACTTCACCATCTTGCCAACTTTTCCCTTATTGCTTCATTTATTAAGCTGCCTCACCCTCATTGCCTTTACAAATTAAGAAAAATAAAATGAAAGAAACAAACCTGCTCCCACCAATCACTTCTGTTTTATATTTCTGACTTTTAAGATGGTGATGACTCTGTAATACACTTCCTTAACAAATAGGATATGAACTGTCAAGCTTACATTATATGTTAATCAGTCAAAAGTGAAAAATATTAGTTATTTGTGTGTACTAGTATTTCCTTGACAATTTGAATAAGAAATTAGATTCAGCTGGAATAGACATCCTTTCCTTCTCTCTAACAGATACCAACATAAGAATATAACTGACATTCATGGGAATAAATATTCCTTACTCCCAGATGTGACAAAATAATTTGTTTGCAAGAGAGGAATGGAGAGTAGATGATGAAACTTGAATGTATAGTATGTTTTCCTTTCAATATAACCAGTTTTTCCAGTGAGTTTGTACAAACAATGTGATTTATGACAAACATGAGCTTTTTGATTCTGGTGCTTCAGTGACCACAGTCTGTCACATGTGGACATTATGTAATTATAGGACCAACCCACAACAAAACTTCTAGATTTCTGGGATAGGTGAGTCTCCCTGGGAGGCTACCCTTTGCACGTTATCAAACTTCATTAATGGATTAATTGTGTCCTTTGCAATTCCACCACTATAGGACTCTTGGAAACTTGTGTCTGGGTTTTATCCAGACAAGCTCCATGTACTGTTTTTGTTTGCTAATATTTTTACCCTTTTTTCACTCTAATACATTGTAATTCTGACTACAATGACTGGCAAACACTGTAAGTTATTCTTTTCAAATTACTGAACTTTAGAGTAATCCTAGGAACTACTTCCATAGTAGTTTTTATAATAGATAAAAAAAGGACAAAAACAAAAAACAAAAACAAAAAACCAAAAACCCAAACAATACAGTTACTCAATGGAAATAACAGAGTAATCAACCAAATATACCTTTCATATAATTTTGCACATTTTTCTACATATACAGTTTTGACTATTTCTGATATAGAATATCTTTAACAGGCAAGTAAGAAATGCCTAAAGCCATAGATATAGAGAAAATATAATCATTTAATAATCATTTATGTTTTCCTTAATTTGTGTGTTAATAACTAAAATATATAGGTTATTTTTAGGAAAACAGACAATAAAATTAAGATTTTTTTTTTTTTCTGGACACATAACTTATTCGTGGCTCATACAGAGTACATACAATTTCATAAAGTTCATATAAGATGTGAAGACCACAAACAAACACAACTTTTTCTATCTTCTTACAGTCATTTAATTTATTTAAGGTCTATTTATAAGCAAAATCCCTTCTATATTTAGGGTCATATTGTTTGAACAATTATTCTGATATTTGTGAGTCTTCATTACTGCCTCAATGAAATTCTGATTTAATCACCCACATTCAAACAGAGCTCTGAAATTTAGCTCAGAGAATTTATCTACATCAGCTTTACTATTTTCCCCCTTCACCACTTCAGGGACACAATTTCATAACCACACTAAACTTTGTCATCATCAGCTTCTTTCAATTATTTGCATTCAGCATTTTTCTTTCTTACTATCCCGTTGAATTCTAAAACATTAAAACTCTAGCTAATCTATTAATCACATATACAGAAACACTCAAAAAATCCACTCATTTAGTATGTGTATTTATGGCCTTTCCTTATTTCAATTCTGTGCTTTTGCAGAATCTCCCAGGGGCACATCCATTTAATCATTCTATGGCCAGCATTCACACATTCTTTTTATTGTCCTGTTGTTGAATACTCTCTGAAAATAAGTTGGTTGATTTCTCTACATATCATAATATATATAAATTTTAAATACCAAAAAAATTAATTTGGGGGAGTTAAAAAACATATGTGTATAGTGCCAATTACTAGATCCTAATAAAGCATCTTTCAGAGTCTGTTCTGTGAGATTGGCTATATACCTAACACATTTCATTTTTATTATAATTTCCCCCACAACTCTATATAACTAAACATTTTAGCTGAATATAAAATTTTGGTAAATTTCAAGTAATAATCAATGATAAAATATTTAATTTAAGAAATAAAATAATTAGAAGTATTTAAAATACAGCAGGTACATACAATTTGTTCTATAAGCAGTTAATATCAAGGCTAAAATACAAATTCTGAATAAAACTACCGTATATACTCCAGTATATACGGTACTGGCAATTCATGTTTAAATTCGTAAATACATTGTAATTTTATCAAAATCATAAATATACCACCAACATTTTGATTAAAGTACAGTATATAAGATTTTTGAAAATTGAGAATTTGAATTGTAGTTTTAAGGTTTTTTTTAACAAAACACAATTATCTTGGCTAATATTTATTTAAGATATTCTTGATACAGCGTTCTCCCACTCAGGGCTGGACAGGGAGTGTCCCTCGGCCCTGGTGAGCTCAGAAATCAGACCCTCATCTCTAGGCACAAACAGGCTGCTCTTTCCAGGCCATACTCTCTGGGCTCTAGCAAGGTCATGAACTAAGCATCCTGAAAAGTTTTGGGTAATTCCACCTTGAGTGGGAGCACACCCCCTAATTCCTTCCCTGAGGCAAAAACCGCAAAGGACCCACACAGATGGCTTTGGACTTAGCTCTTCCCCTTGGCAAGAAGCTCTGGTGCTTTTCATTCCTTCTGTATTCCTTTCTGTCTAATAAAATTCTATCTTACCACTCATCTGTGGTCCATGGGTTCATTCTTTGAATCCTCGAGATGAAGAAACTACTGAAGATAGAAATTTTGCTAGCATTCTTACAGGTGAGACTTTTTGTCCCTGAAGAGACAACAATTAATTCATATATATGAGATTGTCTACTTTGCAGTACTGTAGGGAATAATCTAAACAGAACAGCTATTAAAATACATTAGCAGAATTTAGCCTACTATAAGTCAACACATAGCAAGTTAGGTAGTTATGTCAGGTTCCCTTCAGCAAAAGTACTTCACGGAACATTTTCATTAGAGACAGAGGGAAGCTTGTTGATTTTGATTTTAGAGATTTCAAATAAATATCAGATGATTTATTTTTCTTTATGTATCTATTTTTAGACCATTATTCTAAATTAAAGATTGAATTTCAGATAGACCTCAGTTTGAATTGTTTTCCTAGAACTTTCAGACCAGGAAACCACCTGAAAAGGAACTTAGTTCAACTCACTATTGGAACTATTTTTAATTAAAGAAAGAATAAAAATATTAATAGAATCATCATCATCAAATTAAAATTATCATGAAAAATGCAGAACAATATAATCACAGATATTCTAAATTGTGAATGGAGAAAACTTTGCTTTTGATATTAATGACGAATCACAGAAAAAATGTTTTGGTTTTTTTAAACCAAAGTGTTATCCAGGAATGTGTTAAGAAATAATCCAAAACAATATTCAGAAATTAATGCAATATAAAGTGTTGTAATTGTATATTTTAAAAGGGGAATTTTAAATAGTTTAGACTCTCAGAAGCAGTAGTGGTTATGTAAGACACTAGCATGAAGGCAGTATAAATAAATTGAGTTTTGTTTAAATATAAAATAATTATTTTCTAGGTACTCAAGTCACTATAAATCAATTACTTAAACTGAGGAGCCTACATACATGTATGAAAAATCGAAACGTAAGTTAAAAAATGAAAAAAAAAAGTAGCTCTTGAAATATTTAACTACCATCAGTTTTGTTTCTTTTAAATGAAAAATAATTAATAAAACAATTTTATAAATTTAGTTAAAATATTAAAAGCAAATGAATAACTGTCTTCAACAGTCACAAAATATTGCCATTTAAATAGTGAGTGCAGAATTTTATTTCTGCCAGTGATAAATGTGGCAGAAAGAGAACAGGTTAGTTTCATCATACCAGCAGCAGTGAGAAAACTAACTCCCTCTTGATAGACCATAAAATTTTATCTAAAACTCATTGAGAAGGAATGAACATGGAATCCAATAATGTCAATTTTACATTCACTTTTTCAGGGAGCTTCACTTTAAAATATGTGTTCTTACACTTCATAAGCAGTACTTAGCTTCCAAATGCAAAATTCACTTCCTGCTGTGAATTCACTTTTCCCATGAATAATTCTGGTATGGAAAGTTATCTCAGTAAATCTCTCACCGATCTCAAGTAAGAAGCACTTCCATTTGTATCTGCTTATTCAAGAGAGATGAATAGTTAGAATCGAGTATTACTTTCAAAATTCCTACTGCTCATATTTAACCACAGACCGAGTGAAAACATTGACTTCTATTGCTTCTGCCACTACTTATCTTCAAAATAGTATAGTGGCATGGTCGGGAAATATTATTCAATGTATCAGTTATTCTTATATCAATTTAAAGATATACAAAGAAAGATGTAAACAACTAAGATGCTGTTATGTTGTTTTTAAACTTCCTCTGAAATGTAGAAAAATAATGACTCAAATATAAAAGAAATTAAAGCAATGGAAGCTAGCAATAAATGTCTAAGATTAAAAGTAAGGGAAACTAAAAATACAATTTCAAAAAGTCTTTGTCTGCTGAAAACATTCTTTCACCTATGAACTTTTAAATGTTATAAAACTTGTCTTCCCAAAAGTAGAAAAAAAAACTTAGAAAAATATATAGAGGACAACTTGTGACAGACATTGAATGTTAGGCTGCAGAAGACTTTGATCCGTGTGTGAAAAGGAAAACAACATGCATCTTACAAGTTCCTACCATTCTGTCAGGAAGCAATTAACCAACTGTAATTCAGAAGGTTTTGAAACACAAACTGAATCAGAGGTTTTGTGAGAAGGCAGGGATCAGTTTTGAGGAACACTAAGGTCCTGAGAGTCTTTAAGACAGAGAACTCTTTTGTAAGAATTAGCTGCCAAGTTTTAGCTTTGTAATGTCCAACCTGTAAATATAATAAGCCTTTTCTTTCTTTCTTTTTTTTTTTTTTAAGCAGGAACTCAACTTTATTGCGTCAAGCAGCCACTTATATAGAGCGTGGGCAAGGGGCGGGGAAAGAAGGTGGGGGATGAGGTGCATGACAGGGTTGGGCCAATGGCATGGTACCACGTTGGCTGTATCTGGGTAGAGGCAGTTTCAGGCCAGGCCTTGCTGAGTCATTGCTATGCAGAAGTAGCTTGATGGATCTACTTCTAGTCAGGCTTGCGAAGTTGCACTAGACCTTAGGCACATGGCAGGACCCAACAATTCCCTCTTTTGTTTTTTGTATGGCGGAAAAACATAGCCTATGTCTTAGGTTGCCTGCTCTTGCAGTTTCAGTCTTACCCATCATGGGGATACAAACATCAATGGTTTGGTCCCTGTCTTAGGTTGACTGAACACAGAGTGATCTTACCCATCTTTGGGTACTATTTACTCTTTTCTGTCTAGTTGTCTCAAAAAGGGATATTACCCACAAGCAGAAATTCTGTGCCAATGAGGAAAAAAGAGAAGAAATTGAGATCTTCATGATGATTAGGAGAAAGCAGGCAAAGAAAGAATTTCTGGAGAGATAATTAGGCAGTCATTGGAGAAAATGACTTTTGAGCAATTTCTTCGGAAACAGTACCTACTTTCATCCTGCCTGCAAACTGAGATAGAGCGCTTCATGGAGGATGATAAAAAAAGTACCTTCAAACTTCACAGTAAAGTGGTTACCAAATTAAAAAATAAATAAATAAATAAATAGAGCTCCAGAAAGAGCTTCTGACATGTGTGGCTACCAGAGTGTCTACTCCTATTAATAGCCTTCACGTGAAACGAGACTGAGCAAGAAACAAGAGCAAAAGAAATAAAAATTACAGAGGATCTATAAGTAAATAATTTCAGGATCTCAGAAAAATGACAAAAGCTTTTTGAATACCACTAGCTAGTGAAATGACATCATTGAAAACACAGAGATTTTCTGAGGAACATCAGAAAGGCCACACACAGGTATTGGAACTACCTAGTCTCTCTCTCTTTCTTTTTTTTTTTAATTGAGCAATAATAATAATAATAATGCAAAAAAAGTACATTCACATTGCCAAATAAGAGTATGTCGGTTGGCGCCTCTGGCTCAAAGGAGGTGCCGGCACCATATACTACAGGTGGTGCGTTCAAACCCAGCCCTGGCCAAAAACTGCAAAAAAAAAAAAAAAAAAAAGGTATGTCTATTATAGAATGCTTTGGCACTGAGGTTCAGTATGGAGTCATCAGTTAACTTCTTCTTACTTTTTTTCCCCAAAGTCTCAAAAAATAAACAACTAATATTTATAAATAAAAATAAAAGATCATTTTAAAAAACAGATCATGCCAAATCTTATAGATAATAGAAAAAGAAGAAATACTTCAAAATTATTCTACTTCATCTGGATACACCTCATATTAAAATTGGAAAAAATACATTATTATAAAGGGAAATTACAAACATATTTCATTTATAAATGAGGATGCAATATCCCAAACAACATAGTAACAGGTTGAATTAAAAACTAATGTTTAAGTAATGTATTTTGGTCAAAATTAAATCCA
>CAUYPK010095963.1:0-25207 GCA_963574355.1 Loris lydekkerianus | reverse complement strand
CCCTTGCCCACCCTGAAATGGGGTCACGTGTTCTTTTCTTGCTTATAAATTTGAGTTCTCTGTGGATTCTGGTTATTAGACCTTTATCGGAGGTATAACCTGCAAATATTTTCTCCCATTCTGAGGGCTGTCTGCTTGCTTCATTCACTATGTTCTTGGCTGTACAGAAGCTTTTTAGTTTGATCAGGTCCCAATAGTGTATTTTTGATACTGCTTCAATTGCCTGGGGGGTCCTCCTCATAAAATATTCACCCAGACTGACTCCTTCAAGATTTTTCCATGCACTTTCTTCTAGTACTTTTATAGTTTCATGTCTTAAGTTTAAATCTTTAATTCAGTGAGAGTCTATTTTAGTTAATGGTGAAAGGTGTGAGTCTATTTTCAGTCTTCTACAGATCACCAGCCAGTTCACCCAGCACCATTTGTAAAATAGGGAATCTTTCTCCCACTGAATGTTTTTAATTGGGTTGTCAAATATCAAATAACAATAAATATCTGGGTTCATGTCTTTGTTCTCTATTCTGTTCCATACATCTACCTCTCTGTTTTTGTGCCAGTACCATGCTGTTTTGATCACTGTTGATTTATAGCATAGTCTGAGGTCTGGTAGTGTAATTCCTCCTGCTTTGTTTTTATTTCTGAGTAATGTCTTGGCTATTAAAGGTTTATTTCTGAATCCACATAAAATGATGTATTATTTTTTTGAGATCTTTAAAGTATGACAATGGAGCTTTTAAAGGGATTGCATTAAAACTGTACATTGCTTTGGGTAGCATAGACATTTTGACAATGTTGATTTTTCCCAGCCATGAGCATGGTATGTTTTTTCATTTGCTAACATCTTTAGCGATTTTATTTCTTAGAGTTTCATAGCTTCATTGTAAAGATCTTTCACATCCTTTGACAGGTAAACTCCCAAATATTTTATCTTCTTTGGCACTACTATAAATGGAATAGAGTCCTTGATTATTTTGGTATATATAAAGGTATATATAAAGGCTACAAATTTATGGGTGTTGATTTTGTATCCTGAGACATTGCTGTATTTCTTGATCACTTCTAAGAGTTTGTAGTAGAATCCCTGATGTATTCTAGGTATACAATCATATCGTCTGTGAAGATTGAAAGTTTCATCTTTTCTGTCCCTATATGGATACCCTTCATCGCCTTTTCTTCCCTAATTGCAATGGCTAAAACTTCCCTTACAAGGTTAAAGAGCAATTGAGACAATGGGAAACCTTGCCTGGTTCCTGATCTGAGTGGAAATAGTTTCAATTTACCTTTATTCAATACATTATTGGCTGTAGGTTTGTAGTAGATGGTCTCTATTACTTTTAAAAATGTCCCTTCTATACCCATTTTCTTGAGGGTTCTGATCATGAAGGGATGCTGGATATTATCGAAAGTTTTTTCTGCATCAATTGAGAGAATCATATGGTCTTTGTTTTTTAATTTATTTATGTGCTGAATTATATTTATAGATTTACGTATATTGAACAAGCCTTGAGACTCTGGGATGAAACTCACTTGCTCATGGTATATAATTTATTTGGTATGTTGCTGGATTTATTTGTTGGGATCTTGTTGAATTTTTTTGCATCAATATTCATTAGGATATTGGTCTATAATTTTCTTTTCTTGTTGGGTCTTTTCCTGGTTTGAGGATGAAGGTGATGTTTGCTTCATAGAATGTGGTGGATAGTATTCCTTCTTTTTCTATATTTTTGGAAAGTTTGCATAAGATAGGTACTAGTTCCTCTATAAAAGTTTGGTAGAATTCTGTTGTGAAGCCATCTGGTCCCAGGCTCTTCGTTTTAGGGAGATTTTGTATAGTTGATGCTATTTGAGAACTTGATATAGGCCTGTTCAACATTTCCACCTCATTCTGGGTAAGTCTTGGGAGATGGCGTGCTTCCAAGTATTCATCGAATTCTTTTAGAGTTTCGTATTTCTGAGAATAAAGTTTCTTGTAGTATTCATTAAGGATTTTTTTTAATTTCTGAGGAGTCTGTTGTTATTTCGTCTTTACCATTTCTGATTGATGAAATTAGATATTTTACTCTTTCTCCTGATTAGGTTAGCCAAATGTATGTCTATTTTATTGACCTTTTAAAAAAATATTATTTATTTATTGATCTGTTGCATAATTCTTTTGTTTTCAATTTCATTTAATTCTACTCTAATTTTGGTTATTTCTTTTCTTCTGCTGTGTTTGGGATTGGAATGTTCTTCCTTTTCCAATTGCTTGAGATGTTTCATTAAGTTGTTAACTTCCTCTCTTTGTGTTCTTTTGAGGAAGGCTTGCAGTGCTATAAATTTTCCTCTTATAACTGCCTTTGCAGTACTGCAGAGGTTCTGATAATTTTTGTCTTCATTATCATTTTGTTCCAAAAATTTGTTAACTTCCTTCTTGATCTTGTCTATGACTCAGGTATTATTCAGCATGAAGTTATTTAATTTTCATTTTTTGTATGAATATGCAGGTTCTTGTTGTTACTGAGTTCAACTTTTATTTTATAATGGTCTGAGAAGATTGAAGGAATAATTTCTATTCTTTTAAATTTTCTGAGGTTAGATTTGTGACCTAAGATGTGATTGATTCTGGAGTATGTTTCATGAGCTGATGAGAAGGATGTGTATTCAGTTTTGTTAGGATGAAATGTTCTGTAAATGTCTGTTAAATTCGATTGTTGGATGGTTAAGTTTAAATCAAAAATTTGTTTGCTTAGATTTTTCTTGGAGGATCTATCCAACACTGCTAAAGGGGTGTTAAAATCTCTGACTACTGTGAAGCTGGAGGAAATCAAGTTGCTCATGTCCGTTTCTTATAAATTGAGTTGCATTTGTGTTGAATGCATAAATATTAATAATTCAATTCTCATCATATTGAGTCTTACCCTTAACAAATATGTAGTGACCCTCCTTACCTTTCCTTACTTTTTTTGTTTTAAAGCCTATTGTATCTGCTAATAGAATTGCAACATCTGCTTTTTTCTGTTTTCTATTTGCCTGGAATATACATAACTGTCCCTTCACCCTGAGTCTATATTTATCTTCTAAGGTAAGATGAGATTCTTGTATCCATCAGATATCTGGCCTGAGTTTTTGCATCTAGTCAGCCAGCCTGTGCCTATTTAGAGGACAATTTAAGCCATTCACATTAATTGAGAATATTGATAAGCTGGTATAATTTTGGGTATAGAGTTTTTTTAAAAGACCAGTGGACATTTTTAATCCTTTCACCACTGTGGAAGTTGGGAATTGATCAAAGGTTTCAGAGTGAGTTTATTTTTGTGGTGAAGATTTGCGCTGATCATTATGGAGGATAGGTATGAGGATATCCTGGAGAGCTGGTTTATTTATGACAAATTTCTTCAACATGTGAATGTCATTAAAGTATTTAATTTCTCATCTAAATGAAACTCAGTTTAGCTGGATACAGGATCCTGGGGTGAAAGTTATTTTGTTTAAGAGATTGAAAGTTGATGACGACCCTCTTCTAGCTTGAAAGGTTTCAGCAGAGAGATCTGCAGTCATCCTAATATTCTTCCCCTTGTAGGTTATGATTTTTTTACGTCTGGCTGCTTTCAGGATTTTCTCCTTCATATTAACTTTAGTGAAGTTAATTATGATGTGCCCGGGGGATGTCTTATTTGGGTTGAGTCATGCTAGGGTTCTGAAACTGTCTGCTATCTGGATTTCAGGATCTCTTGGCATGTCTGGAAAGGTCTCTTTCCTAATCTCATGAAGAAGAGCCTCTGTGCCTTGTGAAGCTACTTTGTCACCTTCAGGGATTCCTATAAGGTGAATATTGGTTTTCTTCAAATTATCTCAGAGATATCTGAGAGAATGATCTCTTTTTTCTCTCCATTTCTCTTTCTCTTTGAGCATGTAGGATTGTTCAAAAGCTTTGTCTTCGATGTTGAAAATCCTTTCTTCTGCCTGTTCCATTCTGTTACTAAGAGATTGTACTGTATTTCTCACATAATGTAAGGCTGCCACTTCTTTTCTCAATCTGTATAACTCTTTGGTGATTTTGTCTTTGAATTAATTGAATTCTTGAGACAGCCTCTGAATTAATCCTACAATTTCTAACTCCATCTTTACTTCCATTCTGTTGATCTTATTTGCAATCGAAATTCTAAATTTGATTTCAGATATCTCAGCCATCTGTTTGTGAATGAGATCCTCTGGTTTGGCTGCTTTGTGATTCCTGGGGGAGTTGAACTATTCTGGTTATTCATGTTACCAGTGTTATTCTGCTGATTCTGCCCCATGATTGTTTTTCAGTGTTTAGCTAAATGAGCAGGTAAGGTGAAATTGGATTGGAGACTTCTGCGGTTGTGGTTGACCAGCCCTTCACCTAGGAACTTGGACTGACTGCAGCTTTTCCTGTACAGTTTTGTAAAGGACCTGTATACAGTACTACAGTCTGTGACTCTAGAGGCCTGCTTGGTATAGTGGGAGTAGGTGGCTCTGTCTTGTATTCAGCTGATCTCTGTCAAATCCTAGTGAATCAGTGACTCTGGGTTGCAATCTAAGCTTTGGAGAAATACAAGCAACTAGGACATCCCCTCCCCCACCATTAATATCTGGAAGAGTACAATCAAACCATCCCACCACAGCAAAACCTGGATACCACCTTGGAGTGTCTTCTCATAATTTGTCCAGTTCAAGAGTTCCTGACCAATTGTCCCAGATAGCCCCCACTCTCTAGCTGGCGAGTTCAAAAGAACTCCAGCTACTAGATATTAAGGGTCTACTGGCAGCTCAAGTGTGATTTGAGCACTTCTGGTGATCTGAGGGTTCATAACAGCCCATCCAGTAGGAGGTTTAGAGCCAGGGGGTTGATTCCTCTTGCCCCACCTTGTTTGCCCTTCACCACCAGATTATGGTCACCCCAATCTCTGCTAGCCCCACCAGCAGTCTCTGTTAACCCAGTATCTGTGGCTAAGTTCTGTTCAATAAGCAAATGTGCCAGGGCTATGTGCCTGCCAGAATCAAAGTAAGGTCACTGCCTCCTCTTAGTGATTATGACAGTCTGCCACCATTGAACAGGGAAAGCTGAGGTCTGCCTGCCTCAGGTACTCAATGGCAGCTGAAGAAAGTTCCACCTGAGCTCATTCCAAACCTGAGGATATCCAGACAGCTAAAGAATTTCAGCCACTGCACCTTTGTTGCTGCCTTTCTGCAGCTCTAGTATCCCTATAGAGCGAGGTCTGGTTCCCTCTGGCAGGCCACAGAGTTGGAGAGATGAGTGTTCAAAATTAGATCCCTGCAAGATCACTCTACTAATGCTGAAGTTGGGTGGGAAGTGTCTCCTCTTTGATTCATGCACCTCAGCAGTTTCTGAGCCTCCCCCCACAGTGCAGAAACACAAGCCTCTGTCTGCTGCTGAGATACACTTTACCTGGGCCAGGTCAGTCACTTTTCCCTCTGTGTGTTTCTGTACAGTCACTGTATTCACAGATACAGCACAGCTGTACTGCCTTTATCTATGCAATGCCTGGTCCTAGCCAAGAAGTACAGACATTCTGGTTTCTGCAGGGGTTGGACTTCTAGACTGCCAGGCCAGGGCAGGAGGGGTAGACTGGAGGTTCAAGTTGGCAAGAAAAATATTTGTTCAAACTTCCTACCAGACAAGAGAATTCCTGGGCTCACAGCAGGGGCTCTCTGGAGAAGGAGTCACAACTTCCAGAAATTCTCTCCAGTGGGGTGAATGAGAGACTCAGTTTATCACTCACCAATAGAGATCACATAGTAAGCAAGCAACTCTCTTAGGGGAGGGGACAGCCACATGACCTCTTTAGGATGAGATCTGTACCTGAAAATAGTTTCTTTGAAGTTGAAGCTGCCTCAGCAGGGAAGATGAGCAATTATGTATCTTATCACTCAGCTCGGCTCCCCTCCTTTAGCTTTGTTGGGTTCTTTCTGGCCATTATCTCTCCTGAACTGGAGCTTTTGTTGAGAACTGGCTCCAGTCAGCCATCATCTGCTATTCCCCCTTGTTCTGTTGAATGTGAAAATTGGAGTTAGGGAAAATAGCTGACCTGAGGATTTAGAAAAACACAAAACACATTGAAACCAAATGAGCAAATAAACAGATAAAAAGGCTACCATACATACAAGTCCACAGATACAAGAACAATCAGAAACACATAAACATACAGACAAAAAAAAAAAAAAAAAAAAACTACAATAAAAATAATAATTGTAAAATAATTGAAAAAAAATTTTTTAAAAACCTCTAAAAATCTTATGTAAGCACTCTCAGAAACCATAAGAAGGGAAGAAGAGGAAGAGAGAAAGAAAAAAAAAGTAATATTAATAAAAAAGTTAAAAAAGAAGAAAGAAAAAAAGTTAAAATTAAAAAAATTAACAATAACTCATCCAAGAAAAGTATGAAAAAAGAGAGAAAAAAAGGCACCAACCACAAAAATATTATTTATGTATATATATATAAAAATATACAACTATACGTATGATGTATGGGTCAACTTCATTAGGAATATATTTATATTGCAATATACTTTCATGACACCAGGTGGCGCTATGAGTGGTTCCCAGGCTTATACCTGATTCACAGTTTACATTGTTACCACAGTAATCACCCTACCTGGCCCGTGGCCATTTCTGGAGTTTCAATATAAGTCTGTTTCCTAACTGTTGCCTAACTTTGGCTGCTCTGTTTCAGATGGCACCGCTCTCTGACCTCCAAACTCAGTGCAGGAGTCCACGCTTCACAAATCTTTCCACTCAGCTCCCAGGTTCTCCCTGGAACTGGTAACTGCAATTGGCTGTGGGGGAGTGGCTGGTTGCCGAAACTCCCGCTGCATGATGCAGAGACCTTTTCCTCACTTTCTGCAGCTCATAATCTCACTTTTGAGTCCAGCAATCCACCAGTTTTCACTGCAGACCCCAAACTGCCAATCCACACCAATATTCCCCACCAGAAATGGTCCGGTCTATTTAATCACACCTGTTGTTCTAGGAAAAGATGTCCACCATTTCGGATAATTCAACATGTCTCTGTTTCCTGGGAGGGTTCCTTTCCCCTTTATTTTCTATCAGGCTGCCTGCTCCCCTGCGGTCCCCAGCGGCACTCCTTTCTGGTCACCAAACCACTCAGGAATCCACACTTTATTGAAATTTTAATCAATTTCCTAGGTTTCCCCATGAACTGGAAACTGCAGTCCTCTGTAGGGGAGGGGCTGGCTGCCACCGCCAGCCACTGGCCCTGCAGGGGAAATTTCTACAGAAGAGTCCATGGCTATGGATTACATCTCAAATACAGCAATCCACCAATTCACTGCACATCTCCAGCTGTCTATTAACATCAATACTCCACACGGGGAAAAGATCTAGAGCCCCCTCCCTCTCACCTAATGATTTGGGAGAGATAGGCTAAACATACATCCCATCCACCATCATGCTCCACTTCATGATTTTTCATCTTTTGGATATACACCTAGTAGAGGAATTGCAGGATAGAATGGCAGGTCTAATTTTAGATCCCTGTGTGTTCTCCAAACTTCTTCCCAAAAGGAACGTAATAGCATGCACTCCCACCAGCCGTGCAGAAGTGATCCTTTTTCTCTACATCCACACCAACATCTGGCGTTATGGGATTTTGTTATGTAAGCTACTCTTATTGCAGTTATTTGATATCTCCAAGTGGTTTTTATTTGCAAGTCTCTCTTGATTAACGATGCTGAACATTTTTTCATGTGTCCATAGGCCATGCACCTGTCTTCTTCAGAGAAGCTCCTGTTCAAGTCTCTTGCCCATAATGAAATGGGATTACTTGTTCTTTTCTTATTAAGAATCTCTGTGGATTCTGGTTATTAAACCTTTGTCAGAAACATAACCTGCAAATATCTTCTCCCATTCTGAGTGTTGTCTGCTTGCTTTGCCTACTGTGTTCATGGCTGTGCAGAAGCTTTTTAGTTTGATCAGATCCTAGTAATGTATTTTTTGGCATTGCTTCCATTGCTCAGGGGGTCTTCCTCATAAAGTATTCTCCCAAGCCAATTTATTCAAGTGTATCTCCTGCATTCTCTCCAAGAATCTTTATAGTTGCACATTTTAAGTTTGAATCTTTTATCCAGTGACAATCAATTTTTGTTAATGGTAAAAGATGTGTGTCCAGTTTCAGTCTTCTACAGGTCACCAGCCAATTCACACAGCACCATTTGTTAAATAGGAAATCTTTACCCCAATTTATATTTTTGATAGGCTTATCAAAGATCAAATTGTGGTAAGTGTCTGGGTTCATCCCTTTTTAGTTTATGATTGAGGTTATCAGAGACCTTAGTTTTCTGTTTCTACTTAGTCTTGCCAAGGGTTTATCTATTTTATTAATCATTTCAAAGAACAAAGTTTGTGTTTGGCTGATCTTTTAAATTTGTGTTCTCAAATTCATTTTTTATGCTCTCATGTTGGTTATTTATTTTCTTTAGCTAGGTTTGATGTTGGATTGTTCTTTCTTTTCCAGTTGCTTCAGATGGTCTATTAGGTTGTTGACTTTATCTCTTTTTTGTTTCTGGATGAAGGCATCTAATTTGAGTTCTTTGTAGATTCTACCTATCAGCTCTTTATCATATTTGTAGCATGTAAATATATTCTATCATTCTAAAATGCTATGAGTTTGCCTCTTAGGACTGCCTTTACAGTATCCCACCAATTTTGATAGCTTGTGGCTTCCTTACTGTTTTCTTCAAGACCTCTAATGATTTCCTTCTTAATAGCTTCCTTAACTCAACTTCTGTTCAACATAAAGCTATTTACTTTCCATGACTTTAGGTGGGTATGAAGATTTTTGCTGTAGTTGAGTTCAAGTTTTATTCTGTGATGGTCTGAGAAGATTCACCTCTGAGAGGAATCACCTCTATTCTTTTAAATTTGCTGAGTGTATATATGTGCCCTAAGATACGTCCAATATTGAAGGATGATCCATGGGTTGATGAGAAGAATATGTACTCAGTTTTTTTATGAAGAAATGTTCTGTATGGTATGCCTGTTAATTTTTTTCCAGGGTCATGTTTAAGTCCATTACTTTGATTATTTTCGGCTTGACAGATTTGTCCAGTTCTGTCAGAGTCATATTCAAATCTCCATTTATTATGGTGCTGGAAGATATCATATTATTTAGATCATATAGGGTTCATTTTTTTGTATCTAGGAGCATTTGGGTTGGGTGCATAAATGTTAACAACTGATATATTTTTATGTTGTATGCTTCCCTTGACCAGTATGTAATGTCTGTTCTTGTCTTTCCTTATTTTTGTTGTTTTAAATTTAATAGTATCAGCAAATAAGAGTGCAATCCTGTTTTTTTTTTTGTTTTTGTTTTTTTTTTTCTGATTTCTATTCACCTGGACTATTCTATTTCATCTCCTAACCCTGAATCTTGTTTTATCTGTAGAGGTTAGATGTATTTCTTGGAGATAACATACATTACGTATGAGCTTTTGTATATAGTCAGCTAGCTCTTGCCTCTTAGGTGGGGGATTCAAGCCACTCTCATTTATTAAGAGAATTGATAGGTATGGTGGAGTTTAGTTTATTTTGTTTTGTGGGTGTCTGATGTTTAGTTTTATCACTTGCATTATTGAGGAAGCTAGGCTTTTTTTTTTTTTAATTTCTGTGTGTGTTTCCTTTGGCGATGGATCAACGTGCTTGTCATTATGAAGAATGATTCTGATTACTTCCTTCAAAGAGCTGGTCTAGTTATGGCAAATTTCCTCAACATTTGCATGTCAGTAAAATATTTGGTTTCTCCATCACAAGTGAAACTGCGTTTAGCAAGATAGAAGATCTGGGCTAAAAATTATTTTGTTTAAGAAGGTCAAGGACAGATTACCACACCCTTATGGCTTGAAAAGTTTCATCTGAAAGATCTGTGGCCATCCTAATAATGTTTTCTTTGTAGGTGAGTATTTTCTTACACCTGGCTGCTTGCAGGATTTTCTTTTTCATATTTACTTTGGCAAAATTAATTATAATATATCTAGGAGATTGCTTGCTGGAATTGTGTTGTGCTGGGGTTCTGAAACTACTTACTATCTAAATTTCTGTGTCTCTAGCAATACTTAGGAAATTCTCCAACATGTCTTTATTTTTTTTTTTTTATTAAATCATAGCATTGATACGATCATGGGGCATCATACGCTAGCTTCAAAGACCATTTGACACATTTTCATCACAAAAGTTAAGATAGCCTTCCTGGCATTTTCACAGTTGCCGTGCCAAGACATTTACATTCCACATTTACTAGGTTTCACATATACCCCTGTTAGATGCCCCGCAGGTATAATTCCACCAGTTACCTTCCCTCCACCCAACTCCCCCCTCCCTCCTCTCCCTTTCGCCCTTTCCCCTATTCTTAGGTTGTACCTGGGTTATAGCTTCCATGTGAAAGCTCTAAATTAGTTTCAAAGTAGGGCTGAGTACATTGGTTACTTTTTCTTCCATTCTTGAGATACTTTACTAAGAAAAATATGTTCCAGCTCC
The DNA here is from genome assembly GCA_963574355.1 of Loris lydekkerianus. Taxonomy (NCBI): domain Eukaryota; kingdom Metazoa; phylum Chordata; class Mammalia; order Primates; family Lorisidae; genus Loris; species Loris lydekkerianus. Next base: position 14,695 of record CAUYPK010095963.1, on the reverse strand, counting down.
ATGCCTGTAAACATGAAAGAGGTAAAGTCTCCATCTTTCTTTAAGGCTGCATAATATTCCATGGTGTACATATACCACTATTTATTAATCCATTCGTGTATCGATGGACACTTAAAATACTGATATACAGTAGCTTTCTGATACTACCCATGCAATATGCTTTCAGTAAATATAATTTCTAAAAATAGTGCAAGTTAATAACAGCAAGAGTAATAATAATAAAGGCTGCTCAAAAAATGCATGTGCACAAATAAAAAAATTTAGGCAATTTTGTAGTGATTGTATGTTATACTTGTAGGAATGAAATGTGTAATTTATGCTATCCCTGCTTAAAATATTTAGAATTTTATAAAATATGTGTTTATATGTTTATATTTTGGAAATATTCTCCATCTGTGACATCATAAAGGATCTGAAAATGAGCAATATCACAAAGAAGTTCTAGACATGCTTTGAAAGTGATAATGTCAGATATTGTATGGCCCAGAAAATGTTTATCAAATTGATTTATTTTAGGTTTTCTATCACATGTTTCATTATCCATTAATATAGGTGTTAATAAATTTATTGTGATAAATAAAAATGCATTTCATTGTGTGTTAATTCAAAAGTCATAGGTTTTTTTTAATTTTAAATTGATTTAAAAATTTATTTACAGTAAAATACACTTTTTTGGTAGTAAGGTTCTATGAAGTAGCTTTTTTATTTACTTTCCTAACTCCTTCAATATAATTATTTGAATTCAACATTATTTCAACCACTTTTCAAAGTGAATCAACAATATTGTCATTTTTTTAGCATTTACTTCACATCTTCCGAGTGAGAATTAGTGTACATTTATTTATCGTACATTATGCCTATTGCCTCATTGAATGTAGCAGCGACATATGAATTCCTCTGCACAACCCGAAGGGATTTAGGTGAAATAAATTTCTGGATATTATTGGTAACATTTGCGGAACAAAATCACTTTATTCCTACCTTACTTTCACTTTGGTAAATAAAAAGAATTTCACTACATTGAAACTTCTAAAAATGCACAGTATCACTAATTATGTAATTGCATTTGGTATTTTTGTTAGCTCAAAAGTTTAAGAATTACAGAGTGCACAATCTAGTGCTTTTTGTCTTTTTTCTTTTCTCACCTATCTTTATTGTGAAATTAATTTGTTCATTCCTACTAAGAATTAGCTGGTGAAGAAAGAAAAAAAATAAAATTCAAATCAATCAGCATTTTAATCTCTGGAAAAAGGAGATTGGAGCTTTAGAAGAATTATAATATATGTGTTGATTTATAATCCTGCCTCCAGCCATTTGTAAAAAAAAAAAAAAATGTTATTCAGAATAAATTGACTCAGCAGACTAAGAGTCAACAGATTACATGTGAACATTATCATAATAACCTTGGGAAAAACCTTAGAAACTTCAGAAGGCATGATGAAACATAATCTAAATGGGAGAAAATTACCTACCAGAAAAGAGTACTGAAGATTTCTTCTAACATTTCAACATGTGGAAAAATTAGTGAGATAATATTTATTTTGATTAAAAACTTTAAACTTTTTTTTCTTATTGTCAAAACTGGTTACACTGATTTATAAAATAAATTGTTGATGGCATAATGGGAACCTCTTCAAAGCAAAAAGCAAAACAAAAATAGCCCTAAAGCAGACAAATAGCTTCAGAGCCATTTCAAGTATCTGGGGATCAATATCCACATTGTACTTTCCTTATTACATTTGCATGGAAGTGAGTGCTATGGTGATGTCTCACTAATAATGAAAATGTCAGAAATTACGACAAGTAGAGGGGTATTTAGAGCAAATGGAGAACAAATAAAATTCATTAACTCAATTTTTATTATTTCCATGGTTGGGCACAGAAAGTTATGGATGACAAATTCTGGTTTGTTTTACTTATTTCACAGTTTTCCAGAAATAATTATTTTATGACAAATTGATACTTTGAAGTTCAAGGGATATTTGGTAGATATTGTCAAGAAAGAAATGCTGTTGAAAATGTGTCTGATGGGGGAAAGCCATTAGCTTATTCCTTAATTTTTTAAAAAATGTTATGCATAAACGAATTGGCTCTTTGACACAACATATCTGTAAGTTACAATTTTTTTTATCAAACAATATACTTAAAGTAGGAAAAGGAAGTGATTTTTTCATGAAAGAAAGAAAAAGAGAGAGAGAGAGAAAGAAAGAAAGAAAGAAAGAAAGAAAGAAAGAAAGAAAGAAAGAAAGAAAGAAAGAAAGAGTGAAAGACAGAACAGGAAGGAAGAAAGGAAGAAAGGAATGAAGGAAGGAAGGAAAGAAGGAAGGAAGGAAGGAAGGAAGAAAGGAAGGAAGGAAAGAAAAAAAGAAAGGAAAGTTGTGGCTTTCAGCTAAAACACTTCTATAAGAATTCAAACTTAAAGAGCAAATTATGCCAAAATAGCCCAAGGTAAGCATTTTGTTTATTTTGTTTTTATTTCAAATTAATATGAGGGTACAAATTTTTAGGATAAACTGTTCTCATTTCCAAGGTAAAGTTCAAGTTGTAGAAGAGCCCTTCACCCACTGGGCATTCTGAACACCTTACCATCTTGCACATTATGTGAGATTCCTCCAATTATCCAACCTCCTGCCAATTGACCTCCCTCAACCCAACAATTTCCCTCCCCATTCCTCCTCTTCTCGCCCCTCTCACCCTACCCCCTTGCTAGACTATAATTTTTATTGTTCGTATGCTTGTATAATTATTTATATATTGGTTTCATATTAATATTGATTACATTGTTGTTGTTTTTTTTCCATTCTTTGGATACTTTACCAAGAGAATGTGTTTCAACTTCATCCAGATAAACATAAAAAATGTACTATCTTCATCTTTTCTTATGGGTGAACAGTATTCTCTGGTATATTCATCCATTCATGTGTTAATGGGTACTTGTGTTGATTCTATGTTTTGTAGATTGTAAATTGAGCTGCCATATGCATTCTAGTGGAAATTTCTTTATGGTAAAATGATCTTTTTTTCTTCTGTGTAACTAACTCATAATAAGATTGAGAAATCAAATGGAAGGTGAACTTTTAGCTCTTTGAGTTCTTTCCATAGAGGCAGTATTAGTTGCAGTCCCATCAGTGGTATAAAGTGTTCCCTTCTCTCCACATCCACATCATCATTGGCAGCTTTGGAATTCTTTGATGTGGGCTATTCTTACTGAGGTTAAATAATATCTCACAGTGGCTTTCATTTGTATTTCTCTGATGATTAGGGACAATGAGTACTTTTCACATGTGTATTGTCCATTTGCCTTCTTCAGAGAATTTTCTGTTGACATCTCTTGATCACTTATAAACGGTATTGTTTCGTCTTTTCTTGCTATTAGTTTGAGTTCTCTATAAATTCTAGTTATCAGCCCTTTGTAAGATTCATATCATGCGAACATATTCTCCCATTCTGAAGGCTATATGATTGTTTTAGCTATTTTACCCTTACCTGTGTAGAAGCTTTTTAGCTTGATTGTATCCCAGTTATTCATTTTTGGTGTTGATGGTATTTTTTAAATGTGGTCAATTTTAAAATTGCTAGACTTTGAGTAAAACATATTAACTTCTATAATATACATGAGCCACATCCAATAATTTCAAGGCCTTTAGGAAGAAAAAACTGGCCTCATATAAGAAAAATAAACATTTGCCAGCAGAATGTATTCAGACAAATATTTTAGCCTGCTGATGTACCCTTTAGATTATGGACTGTCCAGCCCCCACAATCATGACACAATTTTGTGAAAGAAATTCATTCTCTCTCTCCCTCTCCAACTAATACAGATTTCAAAAACAAAATGAAATTTCTTAACCATGAACTTTCAAACAACATCAAGCCTAATGAGGTACTGTTCTATTAAGTATTCTAGTTCTGAGAGTTATATTATTTTATTAGGTAGGTGGTTTAGCTAGAATTCTAGTTTCACTTAGTGGTAAATTCTCTGGCTCTAAATTCATATGGATCTAGGCTCAAATGACACTTAGTTCAATTGAAAGCTAGATTGCAAAGTAGCTTTGCAATTATTAGGCCTTCCTAAATGTCTTTAAATTATTGGATGAGACTCATGTATATTACAGAGTGTAATATGTTTTAGTCAAAGCTTACTCAATCTAGCTTTTAACAATTGAGATTCTCATTTCTAAGATAAGGCTGATATTCAGCATATTGTGGGTAATAATGGCAATATATGTTTTATGAAATTTGGTAGGTGAGGAAAGAAAATATGTGATGAAGAAGAAAGTGATAAAATCTTTCCACTTGAGTGAGGTCTATATCTAATTAACCTCAGAAGGATATTATTTTTTGCCATTCAATGGGAAGAGAGAGAAAAAAAGTAGTAAACTCTACTCTGTCCTTGGAGAGGTTGCTTTGGGACTGAGACACTTGAAATCTAACCATCTGATAACTGAAGGATGCTGGTCACCTGTCTTAGTCCATTTTGGCTTCTACATCAAATACCTTGGACTGGGTAATTTATTATCAACAGAAAATCATTGCTCACAATTGTGGACTATAGGGAGTCTAAGTTCAAAGCACTAGTAGATTCGATGTCTGGTTAGAGCTTGTTATTCATGAATGGTACCTTATGTGGGTCATGGCAATAGGGACAAAAATGCTCTCTAAGCCTCTTCTATAATGGCACTAATTGCATTCATGAGGGCAGAGCTCTCCTAATTAACTCCCAATGGCCTCAGTTATTAATATGACCTTGGTGCTTAAATTTTAACGTGACTTCTTTCTTGGGGGGAGATACAAAAATATTAAGATTTATAGCATTAACTAAAAATCAGAAGAGTCTCTCACCCTACGGACCCTGAAGAAATGCTTATGGGAATATTCAAATACCAAACCTATTTTTAAAAATAGCTGATAACCTCTCTCTATATACCTATGACTTTATTAACAATTAAGGAAGCAGGAATAAATATTTCAGGTATGAGCTAGTGAGGTAAGGAAAGAGGTAATAGAAGCCTAAAAGAGAATGTTCATGCATTTGATAAATATTTACTGAATGCCTATGGTGAGGAAAACAGTGTTATAGTCACTGAAAATGTAATAACAAGAAAAAGAGTGTCTCTATTTTTGTGAAGCTTATGGTGTAATGATATGGAGGGGACAGACTACAACAAATAATAATGTATAGATACTTATAAGAGAATGTCTGATAGTGATAAATAAGAGAGGAAATGAATATAAGATAATAGTATAGAAGCTGACTGTCTGGGTCCTGCCTCTGGGGCAGGGTCGCTAAGACCTGTGGAACCTACCACGTAACCCAATCTCATCTTTGATAAACCAAATAAAAGCATACACTGGGGGAAAGAATCCCTATTTAATAAATGGCACAAGGACAACTGGTTAGCACTTGTAGATGACTGACACTGGACTTACACTTCTCACCAATGACAAAAATTCATTCTTGCTGGATAAAAGATTTAAATTTAACATGTGAAACAATAGTAATTCTAGAAGAAAATGTGTAGAAAACTCTTTATAAAATGAGCCTGGGAAAATATTTTATAAAGAAGACACCCTTCACAATTGAAGCAACATAAAAAATAAATAAATAGGATCAAGCAAAAAAAACTTTTGCATAGGTAAGGGTATAACAAGTAAAACAACGTACAGCCTTTACAATGGGATAGGACATTTGCATGAGAAACTGAGCAAGATGACAGACCAGAAGGATTGTTCAGCTGAGTTCTCCTTAGCACCACTAGAGAAAAAGAGAGAACCTGGTGCAAGGACCTTGCCTGGAGTCATAGCTCAGGGAGCACAGTGAGGAGATGATAGCTGGATACAGCATGTGATTCAGATTGGTGGAAATCTGATGCATAGGGTAAGTGAGTGTGACCCACTAGAACCATATGGTCCCCCCACACAGGTCTGGGACAAAAGAAGCCTTTCCAGAGTTTTTGGTTTTGAGGGGAAGCTGCAAATATAGTGGAAAACTTGAAAGAGTGGGTAGACTCGAATAGTATATAGCAACCAGATTTGAATACCAGTTGGAGTAGATTTTCCATCAATTTGGTGGCTGGTGAGTCAGCCATATTGGGAAGGTGTCAGCAACCAGGGGGCTGCCATTGTGGGAAAGTCACAGGAAGGTCTTGGCAGCGTCCTAAATCCTGGTCAACTTAATTTTGCCTGCCAGAATAAAAAATCCAACCTTGGGACAGGACAAGGGACTCCCACAACCCATGGGGACTGTTGTCAAGGGCCACTGTGAAACCTGCCCCTGAAGGGCTCCAGAGAGCTTTAAGATTCCAACCTGGTAGGGACTGAATGCTGAGGAAGCAATCAAGCAATCACCAAAAACAACCAAGTTAGGAATAAGGACTATGGAGGTTGTTTGCTGTGTTCTCTGTCTCCAAAAATGGCACAGCACCATCTGGTGTCCCAGCGATATATTGCAGGATATATATTCCTATTAAACTTGGTTCCTTTTGCTATATATACATTTATTTTTTAGTACTTTTTATTTTTATTATTATTTTTCTTTCTTTATTCTTTTCTTTTTTCTCTCTTTTTTTTCTATACTGCTGAGCTTTCTGCAGCTTCTGGCTATTTAAACATTTTTTGTTTTGTTTTGTTGTGTTTTGCTTTTGCTAATTTATTTGGTTGGTTCTATTTTTTTTTCTTTCTGTCTTTCTTTCTTTCTTTTCTTTTTTTTTTTTTTTTTTTTTTTTTTAGATAGAATCTTATATTGTCACCCTCAGTAGAGTGGAATGGAATTATAGCTCACAGGAACCTCAAACTCTCAGATTTAAGTGATTCTCTTGCCTCAACCTCCCATGTATCTGGGACTACAGGTGCCTGCCACACACCTGGTTATTTTTAGAGATGGGGTCTCATTCATCCTCAGGGTGGTCTCAAACTTGTGAGGTCTGGCAATCCACCTGCCTCGACCTTCCAGAGTGCTAGTATTATAGGCATGAGCCAGTGTGCCCAACTGGTGGGTTCTATTCTTAATATCTGGGTTTTGTTGTTGTTGTTTTGAGACAGAGTCTCACTATGTCACTTTCTGTAGAGTGCTGTTGCATCACAGATCACAGCAACCTCAAACCCTTGGTCTTAAGTGATTCTGTTCCCTCAGCCTCTCAAGTACTTGGAACTACAGGCACCTGCTACAACTCCTGGCTATTTTCTGTTATAGTTAGCATTGTTTATTTGGCAGGCCCAGAATGGGTTCAAAACTGCCAGCTCTGGTATATGTCGCCTGCACCTTAGCTGCTAAGCTATAGGCATCAAGCCTTAATATCTGTTTTTACTTTTATCAAGAGCAAGGACACCCATATTTTGAGTCACAAGAATGAGTTTCACTATGCTGAGTCTTATAAAGAACTTCTGATTTTGAGGGGACCTCCCAGCCCAGCCCATAAAAAATCTTTGAATTAAAGGAGTGACCATAACGTTGTGCCAATCAATAGCATTTCTTCTTCACTGGTATTCTTTCTGTTCTCATTCTCTTCTGTTCTTCAATTCTTTTCTTTGATCCCCCTTCCTTTCTTTTTCTTTTTATCTTTTCCTCTTCTTCTTCTTCTTCTTCTTCTTCTTCTTCTTCTTCTTCTTCTTCTTCTTCTTCTTTTTTCTGTTTGTTTGTTTTTTTTCCTCTTGTTTCTCCCTGCTTGCACTTTACCCTTCTCTAACTTCTGAACTCAGTTCTGAGACAAGGCAATTTGAAGCAAAGGGAAAAAAGAAAATAGGAGGACAAGAATGTGAAGAAGTAGAAAGAATACATGAGTAAGAACCAGCAGAAAAAAATCAGATAACTTGAAAAACCAAAGTAAGGCAACTTCCTCAAGGGACCATGAGGCAGCTACTGTGGAAGGCTCCATTTATAAATATTTAACAGATTTGACAGAAAAGGAATTTAAAATATGGATGATTAAGACAATAAATGGAATTGGTGAGAAAATGGAAAGACAAAATCAAAAGTCAAATAAGAAATATGTAGAATATAGAAAGGATAAGGCAGAGCTTAAGGAAATGAAGGAGAATATCATAGAATGTAAAAATGCAATGGAAAGTATCAAAAATAGGTTAGACCATGGAGAAGAAAGAATCTCAGTGCTAGATGATAAAATTGTCAAGTTAACTCAGGTAGTCAAAGAGGCAGAAAAGAAGAGAGAGAAAGCAGAACAGTCAACTTAGAGATCATTGAGACTGCAGGAACCATTTAAACATACAAATAATAGGGATCCCGGAAAGTAAAGAAGATTGTTCCAGAGGAATGGAAGCCCTACCGAAGATTATCGTAAACAAAAACTTCTCAAGTTTTACTACAGAGGCCGTCATACTACTTTCAGATGGATATCAAACCCTGGGTCATCTCACCTCCAACAGAGCCTCTCCAGGACACATTGTAATAAATCTGTCCAAAATTCAAGATGAAATAAATAAATTCTGCAAGCAGCCAGGAGTAAAAGCCAACTTATGGCAGCAGACTTTTCAACTGAACCTTTCCAAGTGAGAAGAACATGGTCATCCACCTTCAACATTCTTAAACAAAACAATCTTCAACCTGGAATTCTTTATCCTGCTAAACTAAGCTTCAAAATTGATGGAGAAATCAAATCTTTTGTGGAAATACAAACACTGAGGAAATTCGCAACAAGGTCAGCTCCACAGGAAATACTTAGATCTATTCTCAAACTGACGATCACAATGGACCACCAGCAAAGTCAACACCCAGAAGCTAAAGATAAAAAGTTAGCTTCCACAATCATGCAAAGTATAAAACTACGCAACAGACTTTCACAAAATAAGATAAATAGAACTTCATCACACTTATCAATTTTCTCAATGAATGTCAATGGATTTAACTCATCAGTGAAGAGACAAAGGCTGGCTCATCCATATGCTGTCTCCAGGAGACATACCTAGCCTTGAAGAACAAATCAAGACTCAGGTTTAAGGGATGGAAAATGGTATTTCAAGTGAATGGAAATCAGAATAAAGGAGGGGTTGCAATCTTATTTTCATATATAAGCATATTGAAAGCAACTAAAGTTAGCAAAGACAATGATTGACACTTTATACTTGTCAAAAAAAAAAAAAACAACAGGAAGACATTTCAATTTTAAATATGTATGCACACGACATAAATGTTTCTGTCAAAATAGATCTTCATGGGTCTCAGCAATATAAATCCCATAACACTATACCAGCCAGGGAATTTAACATCCCTCTTACAGAGGTGAACATATCCTCTAAACAAAAACTAAAAGAAAAAAAGATACAAAGGACTTAAATGTGACTGCAGTAAAAGTGGGATTAATAGATATATACAGAGCACAACATCCAAAAGCTAAAAAATACACATTTTTTTCTCATTAGCCCATTGTACATACTCCAAAATAGACCACATCCTAGGATACAAATCAAACCTCAGCAAAATTAAAACAATAGAAATTATACCTTGTCTCTTCTCTGACAACAAGGCAATAAAGGTGGAACTCCTCTCCAACCAAAACATTCATCTCCACACAAAGACATTGAAATTAAACAGCCTTATGCTGAATGATAGTTGGGAACAGGAAGAGATAAAAGGGAATTTAATTAAATTCCTCAAAAGTAATAATTGACACAATGAATTACATTAATGGATTTGCATTTGTTAAACTAGCCTTGCTTCCCTTGGATACAGCCTACTTCATTTTGATGCAAAATGTCTTTAGTGTGTATCTGCAATCTATTAGCTAATATTTTATTGAGTATTTTTACATCAATATTCATTAGTGAAATTGGTTTGTAGTTCTCCTCTTTAGTTTGATCCTTTCCTGATCTTAGAATAAAAGTGATGTTTGCTTCATAGAACACATTAGGAAGGGTTTTTTTTTTCTTAATGTTTCAGAATAGGTTTTGCATTGTAGGTACAAGCTCATCTATGAAGGTGAGATAGAATTCCGATGTGAAGCCATATGGTCCCAGGCTTTTGTTGTTGTTGTTGTTGTTGTTGTTGTTGGAAGCTTTTTCATAGTTTCTGCAATCTTAGTGCTTGATATTGGTCTCTTCAAGAAATTTATTTGTTCCTGGTTAGATCTAGGGAGATGGTGTGATTCCAAGTATTGATTTATTTCCTCCATATTGTTGAATTTCTGAACATTGAGTTTTTTAGTACTTAGAAATAATACCTTGTATCTATGTGATATCAGTTATTGTTTCCCCATTTTCATTTCTGATGGAGGTTATTAAAGATTTCACTTTTCTATTTTAGGTTCATCTTACTAATAATTTATTTTATTTTAAATTTTATTTATGTTTTTAAAGAAACAACTTTTTTATTAATTATCTGAATTACTCCTTTATTTTCAATTTCATTTATTTATGATGTAATTTTTGTTGTTTCTTGGCTTCTGGTAGGTTTGGAATTCCATTGCTTTTCCTTTTTTCAGGTCTTTAGATAATTCATTAGGTTGTTGATATGTTCTTGTTCTCTTTTCTAGATGCAAGCATCTAATGTGATAAATTTCCCTCTTAAGACTGCTTTTGCAGAATGTCATGGGTTTTGGTAGCTTGTGTATTCAATGTTGTTATGCTAAAGGAATTTAATGATTTTATTTATTACCTCTTTCTTAACCCAAATGTCATTCAGCTTAAGATTGTTTAGTTTCCATGCCTTTGTGTAGAAATAAAAATTTTTGTTGAAGTTGAGTTCCACCTTGATTTTCTTATTCTCTGAAAGATACAAAGTATAATATCAGTTTTTTTGCTACTTTTCAGGCTTGATTTGCTTCATCGGATATGATCTGTTTTAGAGAATGTCCCATGGGCCAATGTGAAGAACATATATTCTTTAGCTTTGGGATGGAGTGTTATATATATCTCAATCAAGCATACTTGTTCTAGGGTCACATTTAAGTTCCTTGCATCTTTCTTTAGTTTCTCTTTAGAGAATCTGTCCAGCTCAGTAAGATGGGTGTTAACATATCCAACTATTATGATGTTATGAGATATCATACTGCTCAGACAAATTAAGGTCTGTTTCATAAATCTGGAAGCATTTAAATTGAGTGAATAATTAAAAATGGAAATGTCATCCTGTTGTCTCATCCATATTTGCCTTTTTTAAAAAATATATATTTTTTCATTATTAAATCATAGCTCTGTACATTAGAGCAGTCAAAGGGTACAATGTGCTGGCTTCATATATGATCTGAAATATTTTCATCAAACTGTTTAACATAGACTTCATGGCATTTTCTTAGTTATTGTATGAAGACATTTGTATTCTGAATTTAGTAAGTTTTACCTGTACACATTCTAAGATGCACTGTAGGTGTGGCCCCACAAATTACCCTCGCTCCACCTCAACCTCCACCCTCCACTCCCTTCCCTTGGCCCTTTCCACATATTCCTGTGTTATAGTTGGGTTATAGCCTTCAAATGAAAGCTATAAATTAGCTTCATATTAGGGCTGAGTACAATGGATACTTTTTCTTCCATTCTTGAGATACTTTGCTAAGAAGAATATATTGCACCTCCATCTATGTAAACATGAAAGAGGTAAACTCTCCATCTTTCTTTAAGGCTGCATAATATTCCATGGTATACATGTACCACAATTTGTTAATCCATTCCTGGGTCGACGGGCAATTGGGCTTCTTCCATGACTTAGTTACGAATTGGGCTGCAGGAAACATTCTGGTACATATGTCTTTGTTATATTGTGATTTTTGGTCTTCTGGGTATATACCTAGTAAAGGAATTATAGGATCGAATGGCAGGTCTATTTATATATTTTTTAAATTTATTTATTTTTATTGTTAAATCATAGCTGTGTAAATTAGTGCAATCAAGGGGTACAATGTGCTGCTTTCATATACAAACCGAAGTATTCTAATCAAACTGTTCAGCGTAGCCTTCATGACATTTTCTTAGTTACTGTATGTAGGCATTTGTATTCTGCACTTAGCAAGTTGGCCTGTACTCATTCTAAGATACACAATAGATGTGACCCCCACCATTACCCGCCCTCCACCATAACCTCCCCCCCTCCCTTCCCCTTCCTTGGCCCTTTCCCCATAGTCTTGTGCTATAGTTGGGCTATAGCCTTCATGTGAAAGCTATAATTTAGCTTCATAGTAGAGCTGAGTACATTAGATACTTTTTGTTCCATTCCTGAGATACTTCGCTAAGAATATGTTCCAGCTCCACCCATGTAAACATGAAAGAGGTAAAGTCTCCATCTTTCTTTAAGGCTGCATAATACTCCATGGTAGACATGTACCACAATTTGCTAGTCCATTCATGGGTTGATGGGCACTTGAGCTTCTTCCATGTAAAATGAAGAATTATTATTTCAAGATCTTTAAAATATGACAATGGGGCTTTAATAGAAATTGCATTAAAATTATGTATTGCTGTGGGTAGTATAGACATTTTAACAATGTTTATTCTTCCCAGCCATGAACATGGTATGTTTTTCCATTTGTTAACATCTTCAGGTATTTATTTTCTTAAAGTTTCATAGTTCTCTTTATAGAGATCTTTCACATCCTTTATTAGGTATATTCCCAAATATTTCATCTTCTTTGGCACTACTTTGAAAGGAATAGAGTCGTTGATGGTTGCATGACCAGACACGTGAATGAACAGCGGTTTTGCCATGGGTGTAAATTCGCTCCTGTAATTATTAAGTCAAGAAACAGACTACACGAGATGAGATGGTGTGTAGCGAAATTCTTTATTCAGGGTTTTGATTTTATACCTTTTTAGTCACATACACACTTAATCTATTATCTGTTAGTTTCACCATTACCTCATTTTACCTATCTGAAATTAACTTGAAAGGAAATATTCTGTTATCATATCAACACAATCACTTTTGTAGTAAACATCTTCTTCTAGACACTGACTAATCTCTGGGCAGGTATCTAAATAAAGATCACAAAGAAGAAAGTAGCCACAGGGGAACAGAGTTAATGGAAGAGTATCTTCAAGCGTTCACTCGGTTTACTCAGTATGAAGTAATGACTGTGTCTTTCCCTCAGGGCAGAGCACCTATAGACCTCTGACAATATGTTGTTAACATACGTCAACCCTCTGGCCCATATCTCGGAGGAAGGGCAGCATGCCCTTTGATCTCAGGCTTCATGGTGTGCACAGCTTCAGAGAATGGGCTTGTGGAATTTTTAACTCCAGGCAAGCCAACTCTGCATGTGTCCCAGGGGGGCCCAGGGTCCTTAAGCCTCTGGGAAAAAAAGCAAGCCATTTTAAATTCACACTGAGTTCACTTTGTGTGCTTGATGGAGGATATGTTTATTTCTACATATTATCCTATACTCCAGGAAATGGATGTTCAGAAAAGTAGGTGGGCTCCTTGTCTGGTTAAGTAAGGAATGTGAAAATTTCTCTACCATCATTCAACTTTTCGTTAAACATCCCTGATGTCTCCAAAAGATAGCACATTGCCCTTGAGAATTCTACAGCTTTATCCTGTGCCACTTAAACTGTACGCAGCTGAGTCATGTGTGGAGTATTTAAAAAATATACTCATGCTTGTCCTGCCCCTGGAGATTCTTTCAGAAGGTGTGGAGTTGAGGCCAAGGCATCTGTGAACAACTCCCCACTCCCCACCCTCTTCTTCCCCCACTGTGATCTGGTGCTTGGCCTAGACTGAGAACCAGTGGGAGGAATTCCCCACCCAAAGGTCAAAAAGCCCTCATGTAGGCTGGCAGGCTTGGTTCCAAAGGCATAGAACTGGCCTCTAGCTATCATAGTTGGAGGAAAGCTTTACCTAAGGTCCTAATTAACACACAAATAAATTTGACGGTAACCCCGTCTTCCCTGGATGTTTACAGAGGCTTTTTATCCTGCTTCATTTCTCTAAGCTAAAAGGTGAACTCCTCCCCAGGTTATGTTCACTTTTGTCAGAGACCACGTTCCCTGAGTTCTGTAGTTATTTTTCTGGGTAGTAACTTGGGGGCTTAGGAGGCATCTGGATTCCTTCTTAATTACCTGAAAGTGTAATTGGTCCATTTTCTGACTTGAATCTACAACCAGGATTGAGAAATTGACCCAATTCCTTATGTATACAGATGGTGTCTATCTTTGGCCCAGAGTCTACCATCAATTATATTTTAGTAAAAAGCATTACATTTAATTTATCTTAAATAGAAGAAAAAGGAACCAAAGTGAAATGTAAACAATTTCTGACTTTATGATAAATTTTTCTTTAAAACAAGATATATTGGTTCTTAAAAGATTTCTCTAAAGTTCAAGCAATAGATTGAAATATCAAATGTTGGGATTCATTATTACCTACTCTGATAAAATTCAGAAGATATCTTTCATATCCAGACAAACCTATATTTTAAATTACTACTTTCACACTTTAAATAAAAAAAAAGAATAAAGTTCCAAATTTCACTTTGATATGTCTAGATATGGATCTTTTATTTGGTTTTTAAAATATCTTTTCTCTTGATATGTCCTTTCAGCTTGAAGACCTTTTCTTAGCTTGGGGAATTTTTCTCCAGCTATTTAATTCTTCCTTCCTCGCTCCTGATAAGCTAGGCTTAATTCAGACTAATGAGTATGGCAAACTGTTAAAGGCAGACTGAAAAAAAAAAAAAAAAAAAAAAAAAAAGACACATGTATGTTATGAACTAAACCCCTAAGGGCACCTTGGGGAACCCTGAAAATTTTAAAAAAA
>CAUYPK010095962.1:0-58600 GCA_963574355.1 Loris lydekkerianus | reverse complement strand
CGGGGACACAAATTTATATTTGGTATCAAAAAAAAAAAAAAAAAAAAAAAAAAAATATATATATATATATATATATATATATATATATATATATAAAATAAGTCAGTGGCTTTGTTTCAATGCACATTCTCATAGTCAATTAGTTTGCAAGTGTCCTTATTCACTGGCATTTTTCTTTTACTTATAGGTTGGATGTAAGTAATATTTGAAAAAAGAAGAAAAACAACATAGTACAATGCATATGCTAAAATTGATAGAATATGTAAATATTACCTCAAATAGGATTGTTGCATTAGTAGTATTTAGATTTTATTCTGTTATTTGTATATAGTTTTTGTGTTGCATGTTTTCATGGTAAATACTCCATTTTTTCTTCATTATATATCATAAGGTCGCAAAATTATTATGTTATATTTCCATGCAAATATTTCATCTGAAACACTAACATTAAGGGAACAGAATATATTAAGTTAATTTACATAATGTGCTAAACATAAATACTTAAAAACTACTTCTTTGAATATTCACTTATCTTTAACATGTACTTACATAATTATATATATTTTGGGCCATCCACTCATGTCTCTAGCAACATGTTCTGTTCTTTATTTCTGTGATAAGTTAGACAATAATTACAAAGCATAAAATTTAAAAAGAATCTACAGCACTAAAAATTTTATCAAAATAAAATTAAATCTGGATATGAGGTTTTATTTGGCATCTATTAGGTTAAAATTTGAAAGGTTTGAAAACTTAAGTTTCAAACAACATATAATAAAATGAAAATTTAATATTGTATATATTACTATTAAATACATCTAATTTACATGTGTACTTATATCATTTTCCACTATCATAATTGTGAATATAACATAGTTTTTATTTATAGATGGATGTTCATTTATATAGATCATTCCATTTTTTTTTTGTTAAGAATGTTTTGTTAAATAGAATCAAGAAATTTATATTTCAGATACATTTTTTATATTGTAAATATCTCATTTTTAAATTTGCTTTCAGTAACTTAATGACAGAATCATCTGATTTTGATAAACTACACCTTGTATACATGATTTGATTTCAAGTAAAAAATGAATTTCCTCAATGTACATTTTTTCCTTTGAGTTATATGTCTGGTAATATATACTTTTAACTGTGTTATCAAAGACAATGTTTGCATAGTTGTGTTACATACTTAATATTTTTGAGAAATAAAGTAAAATATTTTAACATTGAAGATCAGAAATATTTAATATTGGATTGTTGCTATGCAGAATTTTAAGGACTTTTCTAACATTGGCAAAAACGTCATGAAACAGTTATGTGTGCAAGAAATTTTGCGAGTTTTAAGACTGTTAAAGAGTGTATTTTGATGACTTTAAAATCTGTGTTTCATACACAGCCAATTTAAAATGGTACCAATGTCAGTATTCTAAATTGATTTACATTTTAAATAAAATGGTTATACATACATATGGCATAACTATATGGTGATGGATGATTTTATTGCCTTTTTCATGAAATCAGTGTTATTTCCTTATAGTATCACTATGTGTATCAAACATATCAAATTTAGATGCTCTCCTCTTTTTTCTATCATGAGATAGATCCTCTTCGTTATGCAGAGCTTGAACTTTCTAAGTAAATTCATTTCACACTGACAGATAAATTTCTGCTTTGGCAACAGAAATCTTGAAGTAATTATTATTATGCAACTATCTTCAAATTCCATGCTTTTTAAAGTGATATTTTTGAAGGCTAAAAGCAAGATGATCTGCTTCCCCCATATTTGTGTCACTATTTGAAATGCCACTGTGCCATGGTAAACATTATATATCATATTCCATTTGTGAAATTTATCATTTTATTAGTACTAATATTATTTAGCCTTATTCAATTTCTTCATTTATTTTTTTCTTTTGGTGAATATTTCTTTAGCACCTACTGTGTGCCAAGGATTTCAGTAGTTGACAGGATATACTGAAAACTTTAGCCTTTGTTGGGCTTGCACTGTAGTATGAAAGCTAGTCTGTGGAGAAAAGAATATAAATAAAACATACAAGAAGACGTAAGAATCAGTTAGTAAAAATATATCTTGTTGGACTATGGTTGTTAAAGAAATGGGTTGTTAAGTTCCACTTCTACATTGAAACCTGTCTCTTGCACTTAGGTTAAGGAAATAGTAATGAATCATCACCACAAGAAATGGGAAAAACAACTCTGGGGCTCAAGATTTTAGAATTAGGGTGCTAGCAATTCCTGAATAAAAACATGACCAAAGATCAGTTCTAACTGCTAAATTTGGTCTGTAACTGTGTTTATTTCCTGGAATCCTCAAGAAAACAGGCATTGAGAATTGGTCTGGAGGTCTTGTGTAATTAGTTAGAGAAGGGATTGAAGCCTATTCTCAAGAATTGGTCCAGTATCATTGCTTTAATATAAGAGATTGAAATTAATTATAGTGATTCTGATGAAATATGATAAATTAGTTTGTCTCTTTGTTACAGGTAGGAATGCTAAGACTTGAGAAAGAATACAAATTTCACTTATCAAACTTTTAGCTTTTAATTAACAACCTGTGTTTGAAGTTAGTTTTTATTTTTAAGACTCAATCTGAAAGCCTGGAAATTATGATTAAAGTTATGAAAAATTTTCAAGTATTCGTTTTTCAACTGATTTTATATGCCCGCTCAAAAATGGAAGTCTTAATTAAATTCCCCAGTAGGATATTATGGGCCAGATTTGTTAGTAATGAGCATTTAAGCATCCCAAATATATAGTTTACCATAAGATCAATTACTGCATATTAGTAGTATAAGCTTAGTTATTAATTAAAATGATTACCAAATGAAGTATTAGTTTACTAAATATTTTAGGTTGATTTCGATAACCAACATAAATTTATTACATTCTATTTTTTTGGAGATTGTCACCCTCAGTAGAGTGCTGTAGTGTCACAGCTCACAGCAACCTCAAATTCTTGGGGTCAAGCGATTCTTTTGCCTCAGCCTCCCAAGTAGCTGGAACTACAGGCACCTGCTACAACACCTGACTATTTTTTTTTGCAGTTGTCATTGTTGTTTAGCTGGTCGGGACTGGGTTCAAACCCACCAGCCTTTGTGTATGTGGCTGGCGCTATAACCACTGTACTACATGTGCCAAGCCAATTTATTACATTCTAATCCATTAAATAGATTACACACAAAATAACTTGAAAAATTTTTCAATAATTTTTATGATTGACTCATAAAATATATTGAAATATGTAAAATAATCTGCTGATTGTCATACCACATTTTTCCCTGGCCCCCTCCAAATATATTCATCACATCTCTTTTCAGAATTTCTTCACAAATTCAAATGGGCTATGACAAGACAGGATGGGTAAATTTGCAGCACAGATGAGCTTCCTTGTTTACATATAAATAAAGAACCCTGTGTTTCACTTTTGTCTTCTTTGATTTTAAGACAGATACCAGAATTATTAGTGCTACTAGAGCACCAAGAAGAAAAGAAAAGGCAGAGCCTTCTCAAACCATATTAAGTGACAGTGATACCACTATTTTCCTCTTTTAGGATGGTTAAAATATTCTTATGTATCTTTGTCAAAAGTATCTAATTAAACATTGTTGACAGAATTTCAAAATGTTGAGAAGAAAAGTATATAAAAATACCTATACCACTCATTGACTTTAAAAAATATTCAGAAATTTCTAAGCAGGACTTAACTATGATTCCTAATTAGTATCTGCAGCTTCAAAATTCAATAATGTTTTTCTCTTATTGTTTTAGCTGTTAATTGCCTTTTAAATACATCCTCATTGAATTTCATGCATCTGTTATAAGATTAATTTTTTTATCATTATGTTAGTATCATGTACTGCCAAGTACAACCTTTAATAAAAAATTAAGTGAATGGAAGAAAAAAGCCCTAATTTACAATTTGAATATACATTTTTAAATTACAATAAACTTTATAAGAATGTGTTAATATATTACACAGATGCACACACACACACACACACTCTCTTGTGAAGTAAATGACATTTGTCAACTCTTCAACAATAACTTATGTATACATTAAAATAACTAAAAGTGTGGAATTGGAATGTTCCTAACACAAAGGAATTATAAATACCTGACTGATGGATACCTCAATTACTCTAATTTTATCATTACACATTGCATGTAGGTACTAAACTATCACATGTACCTTAGAAATAAGTGCAAGTATTATATACCCATGATAATTAAAAATTAAATAAAACTAGCATAAGTATGAATTAAAGGTTCGTGACTAATAGTTAATTTTCAACCACTTCTAAATATATATATATTTAGTAATATCAAATTTGGTTGATACAAATTTTTCCTTAATGATAGTAAAAATATTAACTAATTTTAAAATGTAACACATTCTAAAGTATATTTACATCATAACATTGAATATTCTAGTATGTTGACTGCTTTTTGGTAAATGAGGTTAAGGTATACTTTTACACACTGTAATTATTTTAGAGCCTCATTTTTTCATTATTTTGTTTTCATTTTGTCTTTCATTTTAAGTTCCCTTTCTGCATTCGCTTATCTTAAAATAGAAAATTTTGATATTTTTCCCAGAAATTATGAAGAGATATGGCACAGACTATTCAATGCATACTTTTGAGAAAAGTGTGGTTACATAGTTATTCATACCATCTAAACTTGTTACTTGCTAGGCATTTATTGCAAAAAATTCGTCCATAGATTTTAGAAAAAATTGATCCAGGGCCAGAGAAAGGGTTTACTCTTTCACTTTGTTATCTAAAGTTACAGTTAAAATGTGGTGTGTATTGTATATAATATCTACCCATAGGTTGATAGATAACCAAAAAACAAACAAAAAAAGATAAAATGACAGATGTGGTGTTTTTCACATTTCAGTGGTGTGTTTGTGTTTTACCTCTTCATGATGAGTATCCTTAAGATAATAGAAGAGAATATGATTGATTGAACTTATCAGAAAAAAAAAACCAATATTTAAAAGAAAAAGTTAGCATCTAGTGCTACTGTGTCCCACAGGTTCTTCTACATTGACCCACACAACCTCCACTGGTGAGTTAGAGGAGCATAACAGGACTACCACTGGTGCTATTGCTGTTGCTAGCACACCTGCAGATGTTACTGTATCCAGTGTTACAGCTGTCACCATCCATAGACATTCCGAGGAACAGCGAGTGCAAGTTTCGAATCTCAGAAATTCAGGTCTGGACCACAACACGTCCAAGGATGGGCTCTCTCCTCATCAAGCAGATACACAAAGTACAAGGAGAAGACCAAGGCATGCTGAACAGATAGAAAGAACTAACGAACTTGCAGTTGTTACTCATAGAGGTATTGGATGTTATTTTACTTGTGCACATTTAGTTACAGCCAAAGCTATATTTTGGTAATGATTCTAATTAGATAATGAGCTGAAAGAGAGCCAACATGTAGAAAGTGAAAAAATAGTTCAAAGAACCTTATAAATATAGATAATATCAGCAAAAAACTGGAATAATTTGAAAGCACAGAAACTAAAATTTAAAAGAAAAGGCAAAATAAAGTGCGATGTAAATGTTGAAGGGGGAGAAGATAAGAGTAGAAAGAAAAAAATTATAAACAGGATAGTAAAAACAAGTTCTAAATACCTATCGCTTATTACTTGTTATGATGTTGACATAACAGGAAAATAAAGTAGCAAGTTTCTATTAATAAGTGCATATACTTACACATAGATGATTTATCCTATGCAGTAATTTTCAGAGGGTGCATGAGATTTTTTTGTTATACATATTAACACTTGAGAATATAATTTGGTAAAAGTAGAAACATTATGTCTTGTGATTGTTTTACGTAGTGTAGTCTTAATTCTAAATTTCCTTACCCATATAGTTGCACTTAGAGCAGATTTCTTGTTTTTTGAAGGTAAAAACTATGTATTGATATTAGGCCTACAAATTTTAAGTATTTTTATATGAAAAACCCACAAAGCCAAATCATCTGTTGATAATTTACTACTACTCAATTAATATAGGCCTACTTTTTACAAAGTAAAAATGTTGGAAATGTATTTTTCTATTTCCTGATGGCAAGTGTCATAGAACAGATTAGAAAAATATCAATATGGTATAGTGTTCATTTATATCAGTATGTGAATCAGTAGGATATATTATTAAAAGAAAATATTTTGAGTACAAAATACTCCATTTCCAACTCATCAACATATATTCTCTAAACTGGCTATAGTTACTCATATATTGTGTGATTAGACAATGTATATAGATCATGATACAAGTAATAGGAAACCAATGCTTACTGCACATGAAGGAGAGAAGTCATTTTTAGATAAGTTAATTAAAAATCATACAAAAATATCTCAGAAGTTCATTTCCATTAAAATTTATACTGAAAGTATTTGCTTTTATTCTCTTTAATAAGACACATTCTAAAATGAATTTTTAACATGAAGTAGTACTCTTTAAAGGATCAAGACAACTTTGCTTGCTTATTCACATCCTGCCATGAATATGTGTATTACCACTCTTAAGAACATATGATTTGCCTAATCAAGTAAACTGTTCCTTGTTTTTATTAGGAAGTAAAAATAGGTATAAATCATATTAAAATATTTTTAACAAAACAAAATTTAGGTTTTTTAAATTTTCTTTGGAAAATCACATGAACTTACCTGAGAAGCTACTGAGTGTTTTATCACCCATCATATAGAAGGAGGGTAATTTCTGGCATAAGTTTATTATTACCATCAGCTGATTAATACACATAATGCTTAAAGTCCAACTTTATTATCAAAGGATGCGTGAAACTTTGTGGTTAAAAATAATATTTTGTAGAACTATGAATAATAATTCAGACTGAATAAAAAGATAGTGGTCAGTTATTCGATTAAATGAGTAGATGATTCCATATAAAATTTTAAGCATATTAAGGTAAATTTCAAGTGTACATTAAGAGTACTTTCTTGATAGATTACAAATCAGTGCTCAAACTTCTCAATTGCTATCATAATCTAACAGTGCTATTTGAGAGCTTATATCTGTTTTACCTTTTCCCATATTCTTCTTAAAATGGTGTTTTGAATGCATATTTATTCAGTGGTGCCATTTACCTTGGAAAGAAATATTCTTCAGGTATTTGTGTTTAAATTAAATGTAAAACATTATATGTAAAACATTTAGAAAGCTATATTATTCATCAGTATTGGGGGGTTACTCTCATTGACTTCAATTACTACAATACTTTATTAAAACTCCATTTTAATTAAGATTGTTTTTCTATCTCTTCTTATATAACCTACTGCTACTTCAGTGATTTCAATTCGCTACTTATTTGTTACATTTTAGGCACAAACTATTAATATTATAGGCAAAAAAGTCAAGGTTGGGAGAAAGGAGTCTATTATCCTCTGTCATTGCTTAATGTGTTTAAAAAGCCTTCATAATATAGATACATATTTAGACATGACACAATCTTAAAAGACATGATTCTGAGAATTTCAAAATTTCTAGTATTTGAATTGGCATCAAAGCTGTGTTCTCTTAAAAAATAACAATAATTTCAGTTCAAACAACATTCTTAAAATGCTTGCTTGGGGATTCTGTTCTAGGGAAAATAGAGATAAATAATGCATATCCATTTTGTTAAGAGATTGTAATACAGTTGAGGTGAGACTATAGAATAACCTGTTATGATGATATGAGGGACATTCTGTAAAACTAATGCTTATCAAAGTACTAAAGAAGTTATAAGGTATGCACAGGCAGAAAATAAGTCATTTATATTACTCTTAGGTAGGAAATCCAAAATCAATTGCTTCATTTTTTTCTAGATATTTCAGGAATAAAAGTCCTTACTCTTCTGTTGTCCACAATGCATTCAGAATAAAGTATAAAAAATGAAGATCTGATCATATCGCTTTATTGTTTTAAAGTGTTCACTGATTTCTCAATGACCTCAGAAATAAAGTCAAAATGTCGTGATGAGCCCAGATTTCCAAACTCATCCCATGCAACTTTCATATTCACCCTATTTTTTTTCTTTTAGGCCAAATAGAATTTAATTTAGTTTGTGAAATACACAAGATTCTTTGTAAACCTCAAGCTACTCTAATGAGGTATTCATTGTATATTTTAACAAGATCATCCTAATACTCTTTACAAGATTTACCTTAAACTGCTACCTGTAATATGTTAGCTCTTCCTCTCATGACCTGCCAGTGAAGCCAGCACTGTTCCTACACCTGTAATCACCAGCCCTATAATATTTTTGTAAATTTTAAGTTCTCTGGGCAAAGGAATGGGTGTGTCTTTTTCATGCTGCATTCTCAGAACCTAGTACAGTTCCTGACCAACAGATATAATTAGAAAATATTAAATTTAAACTAAATAATAAATATTTATAATTTCACTAGCTAGAAGATTTACCCTAAATTATAGGGACTTGAAATTATCTTATAATGAAATGACTAGATTTTTAAGTATTAATGATAACTTTATTTTGTCACAGTTATAAAAAGATCAGTGGGTTTGAAAAGCAACAATATTTTCATGAACTCATAATAACACACTGCTTTATTATTTTATTTTTTCAAATTTGCACAATGCAATAGGACAGAAATGCCTTTCTTTAAAGCTTTATACATTTTTTAAATCATAAGAGTTTTATAATTAAACACTATAAAACTAAAAAATTAATAAATTTCACATAAACATTGAGGTAATACAATGGATAGTATTTTTCTGAAGTTAATTACCATCTAAAGCATAAATATGACAGATTGTGATAGCATAACTTCCTTTATGGCCTCAAATCTATGCTGTTTTGCACTGAGGGATAATTTTGTATTTTTTCTTTATTCTCTATTCACACTACAATTAAACTGTCAGTTATATGGTGTCTTTTGATTATTATTAATTCCCAATTTATCTATTTTAATAACAGAGGATAATTAAAACATTTATAATTGCTACTAATATTATGAACACAGAGAAAACATGGCAAATAAAATTGTATACGATGATTCATAATTGTTGCATGTGTGTGGACTCAATGTTTAACTCACTGTATCTATATTATTATGAATAATAACTGTGAAGTTCATGAATAATAGGGAAAGAAAATTGGATAGTCATCCAAGGTATTGTCAGTTCTCTATAGGGTACTATTCAAATTAATTTTATTATTGTACTATAGTTAAACATAATTCATATAATTCAAATTATCTTCTTAAAATGAAATTTTAAATCATTTCCAATTTTCTCCATTTGGAGAGATTTTGGATATTGTAATAAAAAGAAGTAAAAACAAAAAGAATGTATTAATAAGGTTAGTTTAAACTTGAGGTGTCTAACCTGTTTTCTTCTCTACTGTAGATAGGAAAGTAAGAATTGCCTGAGGCCACACATTAAATACACAAACACTAATGAAAGCTGATCAGGGAGAAAAAATGGTCCATGCATACTTCTTGCAATATTTAATATCCAACACCACAGATAATAAAAACAATCCTCAAATGATAAGCATGCAGCCTGTGGGCTGCAGGTTGGACATCGTTGGTTAGATCTTCTTGAAACTATTAATGCCACACCATGCTTTTGCTTTGTTAGCACCCAGCAGTTGAGAATTCATTATTTAACTGGAGTTTAGCTCACTTTTGCAACTTACTATATATGAGAGCTTGTTTAGGTTACGTGAATTATTCCAGCCCAAGTTAATTGTCTGTAAGATAATTTTGTAACTTAATAGTATTACATCACGGTCATTGTGACCATTAAACTTGATAGTAGTTACCAGTGCCAAAATCTCTTAGGTAATTTTTTCTCATTAGAAAGACAAAACCATGCTGTCAACAGTGAGTCTACACTCTGCTGCTTGTTAGTTAGCTTTATGATTGTAAACACTCAGTTCAATTCCCAAAGCCATAACCGCTTAGTAACTGAGAATATTGTCCTCAAAAGGTAGTCAGTTATATTAAAATATTTGGCACAGTTGCTGACTTAAGTGTTCAACAAATACTAATTGTTACTTTCATTAGTATTCACCAAATATGTTTTAACTACTGCTATGTGAATGACATTATACTGTATAGTAGAAATGTAAGAATGAACCAATAGTCAGGCCATAGAGTAGTCTACATAATTAAAAGAAGAAGAAGAAGAATAGCAAGCTTATTATAAGAAACAATTGCGCAGCAGTAATTTTGAATTGTTACTGAATTACAGTGGAGGGATTAACTCCCACTTTTATTTCTAAGTGCAAAAATCAAGAAAGGTTACACAGAGAATATTTGAACTAATTCTTGAAGGATGAATAAAAGTGAAAAACTATTAAATGATTTGTTTTATTAACATATTGCTAACACTCATAGAAAATACTTTGAGTAGACATTTGGGCCAAGTAGAGGTAAACTATTTAAAATAAAGCATTCTGTGTTTAAAGGAAGATTTACGTTAAAATAAATAAGCTTAAAAACAATGTCTTTAGTTTACAAAATATAGTCATTCAAACTTATATGAAATATCAAAATGCTTAAAATTATATAATGTATATCTAGTGATATTTAAAAATTAATCAAAATAGTTGGTTACCTTAACTCAAAATTTATTTGGGGTCCAAAGTATGCTAAAACCTTGTATAAAGGGATATTAAGATTAAAAAAACATAGATTACAATCACAATTGGGTTTTCCTCCTCAAGAAGTTATTAGTCACATTATACTATTTCAAAATAATAATGAAAATGTATTTTACTCCATAGTAATTTAAGATTACTTTTCTTGAAAACTGTAGAATATGATTCTGTCACTATTTTTTTCAATATGTGAATAAGTTCTGTCACCTGTTAATGAACAGTGTTTGTAGTTGTTGCTTTAAACTATAAAATTTGGATATATTATTCTGGAAAAATATATTATTTACATATATATATGTAAAATTACATTTTTTTGTACTCCAAGTAGAAATTTAACTTAGACGACTACAGCATCTTGTGGAGTCAAATATAAAGTAATGTGAAGAGAACCTTACAGATATTACTGCTGTTTGTTTTGAAACAGTGTAGTCAGTTCTTCCACTGCATGTTTAAGGCTAATTTAATGCAAAAGATATAATATTATCATCAGTAAGGTTTTAGTTTGCATAATAAGGTAACATGAAATTATGTTTAACTAAAATGGAATACAATGTAGACTTTTCTTTCTCAAAACTAGAAATAGAAAATCTAGTAAATCATCAATTTTTATGTAAAAAAATGATTTATTATTTTCAACATTGAAGAATGATTTATTTAGCATTAAAGAATTTATTTTAGGACAGCAATTTTAATCCAAATAAGAGCAGGAATTTTTATTTTTACAAACACGTAGGTATTTTTTAAGTGGTGAGGAAAAATGATAAAACAACACACTATCAGAAAAGTATCAATATTAAATTTCCAGTTTATTGTAGAAGTCAAGATTCTCTGTTATGCAACCACTTTTTTTTGTAAAAACGGGTTCAACACAATAATACACAAGTTCTACTGCAGGGAAGTAACGGTTTATAAGTGCCTTTTATGTTTCTATAACACGTAAAATATATTTTATGTTTTCAAGTATTTTTAAGCAACTAATACTGTTTTCCAAAATTCTATTAGTGCTATTATAGAATATACATTTCTACATTCAAAGCATCTTTTGTGTCAGGGTTTTTAAGTATTCATAAGCATTATCACAATAAATAAGTTAATTTATGTATGGATATATAAAGATTAGATCCAACAAGTAATCGAGTGTCAGGGTTTTATTGTACTTCCTATATTTTATTATGGAAGAGATGAATTCAAAAATATGTTGCCATGCCCTCTATTCCCAAAGGGAAATTTGTAGAAATTAGATGACAGAGAAAAATTATGGGCACATTTTAAAAGAAAGAACTATCATGGAATTAATATGTTATGTGAGGATGAGGTATAAATTTTTTCAAATTTTGATATATTGTTCTATGTAGGACAGATCAAACATGTCTTGTGGCATAATTGTAAAACTAGTTGTGTGGCACCAGAAGACAATATAACGTGTTCTATTATAAATAAGACTATTCTAAACATTCAAGTTGGATCAAATAAAGATTGCTTCAGTAAGCAGTGCATTCCTAAAGACATTCAAGCATAGGTTAAGGCTGGACATATTGGGTATTTAGAAATCATCGAACATCAAAGAATGTCTTAATAATACTATTGCTACTGTCTCTTCCAATTTTAAAAATCTGTTATTCTTTCCAGAGATATTGTATATTAATTAACATATTTGTAATCATCTTATATTTTCTCTTGGTGTTGGGCTAACATGTATGTATCTTATGATTAGTTAATTTTACAGCCAATGTGAAAACAAGCATAGAAGTGGCCAATGCTGCCATCAAGAAAATTAGAGATGGACAGTATGTTCATCTCATTTGTCTCATTAAATGTGAACTCAGTCACTTATATTTTTTCTTGAGCCCAAAGCCCACATCTCTGCCTTAAATTTCTAAACTACACCTTTTAAGGGCTCACTCTTAGCTCATCTTTTAGGCAGTATTTTTTATAGCAACATATGACATTGTTATTCTTACTTTTTTCACTCACATTCTATTATTCATTCATTCATTTTTAAATTTTTCTTCTCTTTATTTTTATCTTTCTTTCATTGTTTCCTTTTACCTCTTCTTTTTCCTTTTTTTTTCTTTCACAAATACTTACTGAGTGCCACGATCTCTTTCAGTTTGGGGGATTACAGTATGGAACCAAACCAAGTAGACCCCACTCAACTGAACTTATACTGAAGTAGAGAGAAAAATATGGAAGACAAAGGAACAAATAATTATATGATGTTAATGAGGATTGTCAATAAAATCAGAACATTCTGTATCATGTATGGTTTGCTACTATAGGTTAGAAGGTTGGAAAAATCCCCTTTGGGGAATTAAAATTTAAGCTGAGGCCTACATAACAGGAAGACTTGCATGTTTTTGCCACGTTCGAGGACAGTCAGAGGAAAAATCACACCAGGTAGAAAAAAAGAGCTAATTAGAAGAGCTTGAGTTTTAAGTGAGAAAAAGAGAAGAAAGTACTCCCAGAGTTCAGTGCACAGGAGAAATGTAGTTGAAGTTGGACACATGGTCTGAAAACAGGTATTTGTCTCTTAGGTCTTGGAGAAAAATTTCATTTTAATCTAAGCCTGGTTTAACAGGCAAATAATATTATGTAATATACTTTTTAAAGAAGTCACATTAGCAAGAATTTGAAGAAAGAATTTTAAATAAATAGGAGCAGGCAGACAATCACTAAGTTATACATAAGTGCAATTAACAGCTGATTGTGGCTTGGAATCTGTGTCTCAGACGATGCTTCTCAAACTTCAGAGTGGACACAAATCACCTGTCAGTCTTGTTCAGAGGCAGATTGTGATTTGGTGGGACTGGAGTCTTTTCTAAGATTCTGCATTTTTAACAAAGGTTTAGGTTATACACATACATTGAGTAGCAAACACTTAGATGAGGGTGATTATTATAATGGTGAGACAGTAACATATAAGACAATTCTAACACTGTCCATAAGATACTGTTCTCCACTAGAATGATCACAATATTGATAATCCATCTCAAATAATATAGCAAAAGCTAAACTTTAATTCCACAAGAGTAACTATAATAATGGTAAATTTATGAATGGAAGGGATATTTTAGGGAAGATGGGTTTTCTGGATCTATCTTAATGACATTGATTATTTCCAGAAACCGTTAAGAATGGCTAAGCTATTGACATTCATTATGATTTTACTGGAAGTATCACTGAATGAATGGATGAATGATAAAATCAATACCAAGTAAAATTTTAGTTCATAAATTTACTGTATCCCTGAAATTTTATACCCTCAATGGATATTATTTTTAAATGTATCAAATAACAAGAAGAAAAGAACACTAGATTTAGTTTTCCTTTACTTGTTTTAAATCTCCAAAAGGCTAACTGGTAAAGGTAAAACAGTAGGGAAAAGGGAAAAGTAATACTGAAAGGTTAGGGAGGAAGATGCTAAGAAATTACCAAAGGGGTACAGTGACATTTTGGTTGAGAGCTACTAAAAGCTCAGACTTCTCCAGTCTGAGATATATTACTGTAACAAAACTGAACTTGTACCCTTACATTTAGGCATTGTACATTTAGGCAAATAAAAAATTGATTTATAAATCAAATACTCTAACCAATTATCTTCTTATTTTATACCAAGGGTAAAATGCGCTTCCTGTTTGAATCCCAGGTCCTTTGTGAGATTGAATGATAACCTGATTTTCATAGGAACTTTAATGTGTAAATAGTAGACTGGAGAATTTATAACTTTTAAAAAGCTTTCTGATTATATGTGTTTGATTCTTATAAGCCACTTTATTTCACTAATTATTAAGCTACTTTATTTAATTAATTATTAATTTTGAATGTGAAATATTTGATATTGGTAAATACATGTAACCAAAAATTGTCAACATTCAGGGTGGGGAATTACATGCAATTATTAACTATTTGGGGGTTTATCAATATCTTGTCATATTTTTGTTATTTTTTCATTGTTCTCTTGACTTCTCTAGTTATATTATTTTATGGAAAGTTGTGCTCAATGATAAAATTTGTAGCAATTTAAAAACCCACATCCAGAAATGAACCAATTTATTATTCAAATACACAATTATTTATTGAGTATCATCCTCATTTTCTACCATTATCATATTTCATGACATTTGTGAAATTGTAAAAACAATGTCATTTATAACAGCCAATATATTTTTATATTTGTAATATTTTACTTTTTTTAATAAGTTGCTTTTGTGAAGAGGACAAAAAATACAATGTTAGAATTTACTTATTAACAGGTTTATGCATTTTCAAAAGGTATTAGATAAAAGTACTCTAAATGCCTCTAAGGACTAGAATGACAATAGAAATGGCAAATCTGCAAGTAACCATTTTAACCTTTCTATCAAATGCTACCCTTCAAGTAATGCTTTTGAGCTAGTCCTGTGCAGAGATTTTTAAGAATTTCTGATGACTCAATATTTTTGTTTTCCTTTGAGTGGGTCCTTAAGGAAAGTAATATATTTTGATATTAACTGAAATGATCATCCCATAAAAAATGACTTATTTCATAAATGCTATTTTTTTCAGCTCTACTACCTCATTTCGAGCGATTTGTTAGGATGACCAGTGTTCATTGATCAAATATCTTGGTAGCTTTTTCTTCATATTAACATACTATCTCTCCTTTTTAATAGAATGCAAACAAGGAAAGATAATATGTTTTGAATTGATCAAAAGGGAAAGCTTAACTTTAAAGATCAGACATGAAAATAATTTTGTGTGTAGCTGATTTCCTCAAATGTGTACCAAACCTTATTTTACCTGTGAATGAGATGGTCACAGTGAAGGTGACATATGTGACATTTAAGTCATTTTCCTTGTTAAAATATTTGAAGAGGCTACACTTTCTATTTGTGCTGAGAGCTGGTGCCAAAGTGGACTCCTCTGCCTTTTAGAGTAAGCAATGGTCCTATGTTAGAGACATTTCTATCTTGTTCAGAATTATTTTGGGCCTTTACATCCACTTTTGCAACAAGCTGCTTTCCTT
Source organism: Loris lydekkerianus (assembly GCA_963574355.1). Lineage (NCBI taxonomy): Eukaryota > Metazoa > Chordata > Mammalia > Primates > Lorisidae > Loris > Loris lydekkerianus. Next base: position 42,927 of record CAUYPK010095962.1, on the reverse strand, counting down.
GCATGTAGTTTTCTAGAGCATATGGCTTCCCTGCTGTGCACAGAGTGAAATCACACAAATTAATCTTTACAATTTTAGGAAGAGCAGAACCTCCATATATTTTCATATATGAAAGAATAGCACGGTGTTAGGTTTAGGGTACATTGTAAAGGATATTTTTCTCTTCACAGTTACCTCATTTGTATTCTAAAACTGGTACTATAGTTTTTACTGTTGGTATATGAGCTTTCTTTATTTAAAATGTTCTTCTAATAGCACTACTTCATAATATCAAATGAGATTAAGTGACAGAAATTTCTAGATTAATTTTATCTAGATCCGAGAGATTAAAATTTTTAATTGAGTGGGCTTATACTAAAGAAGAAAAAGTTTTATCAACTCTCCTGAACTTTTCCATTAGAAAGGAATGCAGCCAAGGATAACTTTACTAAAAAGACTAGATGATGATTTGAATTTCATATAACAGTTGGTTTCTGCTACACCTTTTTTATTCATCTGTTCACACTTTTAAAATAAAGTATTATGAGGCTTCAAGCCATGGGATTATACTTAGTACTATCAGCAAATAATCAATGTCTTTATTCAATATTGAATAAAGTTTCCATACCATATTAATTTAAAATGTACTTCAAGTCAGATGTTATTGTTTACATTACATTTGCATTACAAATAACAAATGATCATATATTTGTGGTTTTCTACGACATACACTTGAGAGAGATCGGATGGAATATATATAATGCTGTTATATATATCCAGGAAATGGTGTAGAGGCTAGAAATGAAATTTCAGAGTCTAATGAACATATGTATTTTAATCAGAATACATATTAACTGTGTAATTCAATTACACAATTAAAAAGGGGAAATAATTTTTCATGTATATATTGTGAACTCTCAACGAGACTATATGTGTAGTGTACTGCTTTAGACACACCACTAATAAATGACACTGTTCCTTTTCTTTACAACATGAAAATATACTCTAGTTATATGAAAATCTTTAAGGTAAAGATAAATGTGAAAAAATTAAGAAAATTAGCATATATTTTAAAATCTCTTAGTCCATTTTGTTGTGAATAAAATATATATCTCAATGCAGTGCTGATAGCAAATATTGGAAACATGCAGATTGATTTAGCATCATTCATATTGATCTCAAGTAAGCTGTACCAAAGTTACATGTGATACTAATCTCGGATTGGGCGGGAAAGCTTCATATATTTTCTTGCCTGCTTTACACTAAATCCAACTGTTCTTCAATTTTGATACAGACATTTCATTTAAAATTATTTTTATTTCATTTTATTTATTTATTTATTTATTTATTTTTAGAGACAGTGTCTCACTTTGTCACCCTCAGTAGAGTGCTATGGCGTCACAGCTCACAGCTCACACCTAATCCTGGGCTTAGGTGATTCTCTTTGCCTCAGCCTCCCAAGTACCTGGGACTACAGGCGCCTAACACAATGCCCGGCTATTTTTTGTTTGAACCTGCCACCCTTGGTATATGGGGCTGGCACCCTACTCACTGAGCCACAGGCACCACCCATTTAAAATTATTTTTATCTGATTTATCTCTGTGAATTTTCTATACTACTTGCATTTGTAATTGTTAGAAAAGAACACAGTTGTGTGGTCTAGATCTGCAAAACATTTTCTTTTTCTTTTTTTCTTTTTTTTTGTAGAGACAGAGTCTCACTTTATTGCCCTGGGTGAGTGCCATGATGTCACATGGCTCACAGCAACCTCCAGCTCTTGGGCTTACAAGATTGCAACCTCCAGCTCTTGGGCTTACAAGATTCTCTTGTCTCAGCCTCCCGAGCAGCTGGGACTATAGGCGCACCGCCACAATGCCTGGCTATTTTTTGGTTGCAGTTTGGCCACGGCCGGGTTTGAACCCGCTACCCTCTGTATATGGGGCCAGCGCCCTACTCACTGAACCACAGGCGTCACCCTGCAAAACATTTTCTAAGAAACAAATGAGCAATGAAGGGTAGGATGATGAGCAACAGTCCTCAATAATTCTACCTAGGTAATATCCTTGAAGCACGGCCATGGTCACAGACATGTTAAGAGATGTTGCTAAATACGGTGCCTGGAATCTAAATTTAGAATCATCTCTAATGATTTCTATGTACAGTGGCATATTCATCAGAGCATATTTGAAAACAATAGATCATTGGCTAATGCAAAGAAGAGTTTACTTACAAGAGGACTATTTCAAAATGAATGGCTTCCAAGGAACCATAAGAGATCATGCTTTATAACCAGTAGCAGTATTAGTAATAGTGAACTGTTATGATTCTCAAACTATTGGGATAAAGAGAGTGAGATGTTGGACATAGACATGTATTACAGGTTGACAGAGTCATGTATTACAGGCTGACATGAAAGGACTAATATCCTTTAATTAAAAGTCTTAACTAACTCCAATTAAAGCAGTGGTGAAGAACCCTATGTAATAAAAATCCTGATGTTACTTTCCTTTCTCCCTCTGTCCTTTTGCTGGAATTCCCCAAAGATTAAGGCAGTTTGTTGATAGAGTGTAGTTGTTTAAAAAGTAGGATACTGTTAAACCATGGAATCTAATTCAATAGGCCTTTTTTGGTGCTTCATATCTGCTTTTCTAACAAGCTCCAGGGCAATGCCAGTGCTGCTAATTGATGCCACAATTTGTATAAAAAGAGTGTAGCCTACTTAGATCGACCTTCTGGGCAGAGAACAAAGACAATGGGGAAAAATGGATCTGGATCTAGGTACTAATATGAAAGCTGCTAGTGAATAATGTGAATAAAATACAATGGTACGAAATCACAGAGATGAAGGGACATTTTTACTTATTAAAACAATCCCATATCTTTATTTTTTTTGTGTATTTTTTATTTTTTTGTGGAGACAGAGTCTCACTTTACCACCCTTGGTGGAGTGCCGTGATGTCACAGGACTTACAGCAACCTCCAGCTCTTGGGCTTCCGCAATTCTCCTGTCTCAGCCTTCCGAGCAGCTGGGACTACAGGCGCCCACCACAACGCCCGGCTATTTTTTGGTTGCAGTTCAGCCGGGGCTGGTTAATTTATGGCACTAATGAAATTTGTAGTAGATCAATATATTCCACTGCTCATAGTCTGCAGAGAGTCGTTAACTTTGGTCACCATTATTCAAGCAGTTGCTTCTTTTCCAACTAATCTCATTTTAGAAGGTATTGCTTGTCTCCAGTGTTGAGTATAAAATGTTTAACATAAAATTACTTTATCTTCAGTAAGAAAATATTAATCTTTCTTTTTCACATTACATTTTATAGTAAAATTATCTGTGATAAAATTGATTTATGAAAAAAGAACCAAAAGTATAAGCAACACAAACAAAATCATTTGTGATCTAGAGAATATGACATAATTAAACAGTAAGAAAATGCATAAGTTGAGTGGATCTTAAAATTAACTCTAGGACCAAAGGCAATTAAAACTTCAATTCATTTGAAGCTGTCAGAAAATAAGGATTAAAAACTTAATCAAACTAAAGGTAGACTGTTTAAAAGTGTTGAAATTATCTGTGAACCATACCAATAGTAACTTTTCCATATGGTGACTTTTATTATGCCAATTATAAGAATTTCTGAAGAGAATATAAAAATCCCACATTTTTCTTATAATCTTGACATTTTTCAGGAAACCATAACTGTAAGACCTGTTATGCCAAGCATTGTGGGTACATCTGCTGTTATCTGCATAAGTGTTATGGATTCCTGAATTTGTTTCATTTCTATGAAGGAGTAGAGCCCATATACAATTTTATAGTCTTTATCCATTAACCAATTGTATGACTTTTCAGCCGTTTCTGTAGTCTCTCCACTGTCTACTAACTAAAAAGTAAAAAATAAAAATCTATAATGCCTGCAAAAATAAGTTGTTTTTATAAAATATGGCGTCTCCTTTTCAAGCTCACTACTGTGTTCAGTTTCCCAAATGAAAAAATTTTGCCATTATGTCTTAGTCATAGAAGGGTTGAAAAACAAGATTCCAAAGATTTACAACCCAGGTTTACCTTGTTTCAAGATTAAAACATTGTGGCTTCATGATTATTTGTAAAATGGAAAATGGGACTATTACAGAAATATCTTAAAAGCTGTTGAATATTTTATTCACATGTTCATGTAACTTAATATGATTATATATAATATGAATATAGGTAAACTATACATTAGTCTTAAATTTAATATTTTATTCAAAGATCTGGAGTGGTTTATAACTTTGAATTTAAAAGTTAAATTAAGTTAGAAATCCAGGGAAATTAGATGATTTAATTTGTATACCATTCCTACACAATAAAAAGGGCATGGTCCAAAAAAGTTCAAAAAAATTTTAGTATGTTTAATCACCATTTAGAATGGTTTCTATAACAGACTAGACCTTAAAATTATAAATGGTAACAACATTTTTCAAATAACTAACATTTAAAGACTCATATATATTGGTTTCTACAACTTATTATAGAATTTAAACACGAGTAAAATATGTGATTAGATATTTTCTTTCAACTAAAAATTGGGCATCACATTCATTGTATACTTACCTACAGAATAAGTGCTAGCCATAAATACGCATGGTAGCAGAAATAGAAGTCTATGATTAAAAAAAAAAAAAAAAATATATATATATATATATAGTGAAAAAAAATATATCGGGGTGTCTGGAACATATTCTCTAGTTCTTTTTAAAATTGATAGTGCGTTATGATTTTTAGTAATTATAAAATGAATATATATTATCTCTTCTTAATAAACTTAATCCAATTATATCATTTTTGAATTTGAAAATATCTTGGTGGTTTTCTTTATATATTTCTTCTATATTTCTCCTAATAAAGAAAAGCACAAAGTTAGACAGGGGACAAAGTAGCCAAGGGCACACTGGGGTCTTATCATGCTCCTCTCCTCAGGGGAGAGGCAGGACTGTAATCTCCCTACATTCATCAACAAAATCGAAAGTAAACCACATAAAATCCCCAGTGCAATTTTTTTTCCCGGAAAGAAATACATATACACACTCAACCCAGAAAATTTTGTATACGCTTTTGTTGGTGGTGCCCCCAAATCCTCTAAAGCCTATGTGTGAACTCCACAGAACCCTACTAGAGATGTACTGCGTATGTATGGATGGACAGAGAGAGATGTCACAATCCAATGAAAAACATAAGTTAAAAACAGAAAATAAAGTATGAGTCAATTCTTCAGTTAAAAAAAAAAAAGAAAATATCTTGGAGCTTGCATATTCCAAATATGTATATCTCTACAAATGAAGTTTTCTGTGTTTTTCAACATATTTGATTGCATCACTACTTTTCTGATTAAAAAGCAACCATTTATTATTCCTCTTTATACAGGGTTTGTTTCAGTATGTTGTAAAATAAAATAAAATATTTTTCAAAAAGATTCATGAGCCCCTTAACAGTATGTTGCTGAATTTTCTATTATCCCTTCTTCTTGTATAGTCCAGAAACATGACCTAATGGCAGGATGCCTCTAATCACTTTTTAAAAATATACTACAGAAGCATTTATCTAGCATATATTATTTTCTTGGAAATTTTCATTATTAATCTAGTGGTACACTAGATTAGTAAACTAGTAAACATCTTTTTCATCATCTTTCATTTTTATTAGTAAACTAGTAAGGATCTTTTATCTAGTTTACTAATAAAAATGAAAGATGATAAAACAGACATTGCAGGAACATTGTCTAGTTATTAGCATCAGCACACTTTCTTGATCTTTTTTCTTCTGTAAATTATATGGAAGGAACTTTCAATTAGTAGACTTCATGTTAAATATGTTCTGAAGAAGTGATTGGCCAGTAGATCATGTGGAAAAAATGTTAGATATTAATGTTTGTAGACTGAGAACATGGAGCCACTATTTACTTTTAAACAAAAAAAATGAATAAAATCTCCTCTCTTAAGGCAGTTAAATACGGTTTTTTTGAGACAGAGTCTCATTTATATCACCCTTGGTAGACAGCCATTGGGTCACAGCTCACAGCAACCTCTAACTCTTGGCTTTAAGCGATTCTCTTGCCTCAGCCTCCCGATTACCCAAGATGACAGGTGCACTAACACCTGGCTATTTTTTTTATGAAGTTGTCATTGTTGATTAGTAGGCCCAGGCTGGGTTCAAACCCAGTTACCTCAGTGTATGTGGCTGGCGGCCTACCCACTGAGCTACTGGGGGGCCCCCTAAATACTTTCATAATACTTAAAGATATTTTAATCTCTGGGCTAGAATAAATAATTCCAATTACATTAGCCTTTCTTCTTAACAGGAATAAATTAATGAACTCTTAGACCTAAATAAAGAAGTTAATTAACATATCATGTCATATTTCTGGTTCAGTAGAGAAATACCTGAAATAGCACATTGTGTTTTTAAACATCATTTTTGCATATTCTCAATTCAAATGCACATGTGCAAACACATAAGTTAGTTAGTTTATTTTCTTTTTTTCTTTTTTGAGACAGAGTTTCAAGCTGTTACCCTGGTAGAGTATGGTGGCATCAGAGCTCAAGGCAACCTCCAACTCAGGCTCAAGCAATCCTCTTGCCTCAGTTTTTCTATTTTTAGTAGGGACGGGGTCTGGCTTTTGCTCAGACTGGTCTGGAACTGGTGAGTTCAAGCAATCCACCTGCCTTGGACTCCCAGAGTTCTAGAATTACAGGTGGACAAGTTAGTTATTTTCAATATCAAAAAAATTTTTAAAAAATTGTCAGCTTATTACTATAGCTTATTTGTTGATTATAAAGTGAATTATAGCATTATAATTTAAAAGAAAAAGCAGAATTATGCATCCCGTTACCATATCAAACAGAACAAAAAAAGAATAGAAAGACATTCCCGAGCACTTGTAAAGAAAAGTTAAAATGAAGCAGAAATAAAACCAAATAGGTCAGTAAGATACAAATGACTTAATTGCTTATAAGAAATTCTTCATTTTAAAAGTAAGTACTACTAACTTTGAAGATCAATATAAATACAAACTTAGAATATTGCATTCATTTTATCTTCAATATTGTGTCAGCATACAATCTAAGTAGAAAAAGAGAGAGGTTTGGGGATGTTCTAATAGCATTTAATAAATAACACCACTATCTTCTATGACACCCCATACAAACTTGAAAGTAAATCACTTTTTAATTGCAAATCTTATCTACTAACTAATACTAAACTCATTTGTTCCTTTGTCTTGGAATATAATAGTTTTCATATTACAAGTTTTCCATATATATCAATGAAGTGTTATAATAAATTGTGAGTATGTAACTTTTCAGATTATGTAGGGAAGAGGTCATCAATTTTCAAATGAGGACATTGAAGCCAGGAAATGTTTTATGACTTTAAGTTACAGAAACTTATCGATAAAAGGAAACTCAAAGGTCATCTTTTCCAAACTCTTAACTGGTATTTGAACTCCCTGTATCACATCTATATAATATGGTCAGTTTCCTAACATTAAAAAGACCAACACTAACACTAAATCTAATACTTATCAATTAATTTTCTACTACTAATACCACAGTTTCTAAAGTTAAACACAAAGATTGTCTGATCTAATAAAGACAAGTTCTACCTATTTCACAAAAAAAGTTGATACACATATCTGAAATAAAATCAAGCTATCATTTATATATGTAAAATATGGTTAATTTTAATATTAGGCATTATAATTTAAATCATTTCATATAAGTGATTTCTACTGCTTAACATGAAAGTTAGATGAAGGTTAAGAATTGTTCAGTGTTATTTTCTTCACAGACATTTTTAAGTGCAATTTAGAATTCAAAATGATTTTGTAGATAACAGAACAATAATTGAACTGGAAGATGCCACAGTCATAGTTCAATATGTGATTTAAAACTGCTCTAATGAAAGTTATAGGAACACAGTGGTTTTCCTAATATTTAGGGCTCCTTACAAAATGAAGATAGATTTGATTGCTGGCCTAATATTACTTTCTCTAAGACTTTTCTCATATTATAAAATACTTTTATTATGCTTAAAAAGAGGTTAAACTAAAAATATTATAAAATGATCAAAATTATTTATATATGAAACACAAAGAAAACCATGAAAATGGATCTTTATGCATATATATAACAGATCTTGCATTTAATGCTTTCTAAATTAGGCCATACATTGTTTTTCCATATTTAAAAATAATTTTACAGAAGAAAATGCTTCATCTTGAACATTCATTCTCTTATCATCACTCCTTCCTAATTCGTGATCAATAAAGACAATTTTAGTTAAAAAGCCCAAATTTAGGGTGGTGCCTGTGCTCAAGGACTAGGGTGCCAGCCCCATATACTGGAGGTGGTGGGCTCATGCCCGGCCCTGGCAAAAAAAAAAAAAAAAAAAAAAGGCCAGAATTTATAATATTTTATTTATTCTTGCATACACTTATAGAAGTATATGTGCAAACTGTTTTTCTTGCCTTGAGGATCTCACCATATAGTGAAAGGAATTGGTACAAATAACACACTATCTTAATTTTTTTAAATGTATAAAAGACAATAACAAATTTTTATTTTGACCCAATAATAAACTAAATTTTACATTCTCATGACTGTTTTCTGAATTAAAATTTTATATTATTTTCTATCTCCTAAAATGGATATTCTTCTGACCTTTTGATATTCTCCTGACCTTTTATCTGTTGTGTCTGTATTACAATTAATGTTTTTACTTTCAAAATACATTATATACTCATAATTAAAAAATAAAAAAATAATTAATTTTTTATTAAAGCAAAAATAATGACAAGTAAAAAAAAAAAAAAAAAAGAATGAAGGAGGTGAGAAGGAAGGAAGGAAGGAGGCTAGTTCCTTTTAGAACTTGGAAAGTATTTAAGGGTCTTGGCTCAAGATGACATATTCTTAATTAGATTTACTCAATTTTTTTTTTTATCTTAAGGTGTTTTCTCTTACCTTATTTAACCAAACAATTAGATCTAGATACCCATTAGCACAAACATCAACCTTTCCCTTTCTGCTGTCCCCTCCTCACACATTAGTGACATGTTAATTTATACCCTTGAACTCTTTGACCCATAGAATTTTATTCTCCTGCAATTTTCTTCTTTGGTCTTACAATCTTTTCATTTAGTTTTCTTTACTCTTTTAGAATTCCAGATTTACGTTACTTTTGCAATGAAATATCAGACTCATTTGCAATATTTAAAATGTCAAATCTTATAATGCACAGACAAATAGAGGTAGTTTCTTACTTATAATTCATTTTGGAACGAGAAAATCTAGAATTATGCCACAAAATGCAAAATGTAAATTTAGTTAAGAAGTGTTTTGCCACAGCAGAAAAATTCCCAGAGCTAAAACTAAATTTAAAATATTTGACTACTTTAGAAGAATTACACTTTACGTTACCATGGGGCTGAGGAGGCAGAGAATCACAACAGGAGCAGTCACTTGAAAGAAATATATTTGTTCTTTCATTATAAATAAAGGACATTAATGAATCTTGTACCTCTACAGTACTGGTTCTCAACTTTCCTAATGCTGCAATGTGTTTTCATTGTTAAAAAGGGATCGCAACCCACGGGTTGAGAACCACCGCTCTCCTGTGAGTGGTCATCTAGCCCTAGATTCTGATTTTTAGATAAACATAGGTAAAAAGTCAGATCTTTTCCAAAATCACACAACTAGGGATTGCTAGGATTGGGCCTCTCAAATCCTACTCCAGTGGTTATTTTCCTCTTTTTAAAAATATGTACATGTATGTGTAGATAGTTTATATACAGAGAACCAAAAAAATGTATATACACTTAAAAAAAGGAAAAACTGTATTAAATTTGTAATACTCAAGTTATGTTTGACTTCTTCAAATTACAAGAGTTATTCAATATGAGTTGTATTCATCTTCTGCTATCAGTATATATTGAGCATTGGAATTTTAATACAGATTTTCTTTTTTTTTTTCTTTCTTAAAATATGTATACATTTTTTGGCACCCTCTGTATTCCACTAACCCATCAGACCCTGACTTTACCTTCCTACTTTTGAAGGTATTAACAAGAAAACATTAAAATGTTTCAAAGTCAAATATTCATAATCTGAATGACAGTTCAGAATTAGTGAAATGATTATTTTAAACTAACACACTTCAATTTTTGTTTAATTCATAGCATGAACAAAACCTAATTGTATAGTGTTTAATTCCATCATCCTTGACTAAAAACGTGAGAAAAAAAAATATGTAAAGAGTTCAAGGTTATAATTGTAAAAATATATCTCTTGCTTTCTTATTCATTTTTTTTTTTTTAAGAAAATAACTGAAGAGGGAAGGATGAAGAAGAGGGGTTTGTTAAAGGGTACAAACATTCAGCTTAATAGAAGGAAGGAATTCTAGTGTTCAAAAGCACAATAAGGTGACTGTAGTTAACAATAATTTATTGTAAATCTCAAAATAGAAGCAGGAGAAGATTTGAAATGTTCTTAACACAAAGAAGTGCTGTTTTAGGTGATGGATTTCCATTTATCCAGATTTGATCATTGCACATTGTATGCTTGAATTAAAATATCATACATACCTCACAAATATGTACTACTATTATATATGTATAAAAATTAAAAATTAAAAAATTAATTAGAAAAAATTGATATGTAAATATCTCATTAGGAGAGATAGCTTAACTTTTTCTTAATTACTGAGGGTTCAAGTAAATGGATTTTCTATTTTTACTTTCATATCATTTAAAAATTTACAAGATATAGTTTTCTGAACTATCACTTACCACTTAAAAATTTCATAGCACTTTTTGTCAATCAAATAATGGCTACTTAAAGGAAATAATAATTCTTTTCCTTCATCCCAATTACTTCAAAAAATTACTTAACAAATTTGCATTTTTAAAAAATATTTCCTACGTACTCCACTGTCTTGATATGCATCTATTTCTCCTTACACTATTTAGTTATATATTGAAAGATAATATATAAGATCAAAAATAGTAGCAAAATATATTAGGTGGCTCAAAATAATTTTAATTCACTTTTATACATTTTGTACACTACACTTTGACATCAATCATAGTACTAAAAGCAATTGTAATGTATAGAAATGATTATGGGCAGAAATTTTTAAATATATTCAAAATTTTTCCAATTATGCTTTTTCCTTTAATGTGTCCTAATATTTAAAATAGTCCACTTTCAGGTGCTTTATTTAAAAAAAAACAAAACAAAAAAGAAACACTCATAAAATTCTTACTTCTATATTAATTCCCACCATATTTACTTTTCTAGTTTAATTTATTCCATACAATTTCAGAATTTAAGTGGTTTACGACAAAGTGTTAAGGTTTTGGTTTTATATAAAATCTCAGTAATTTTGAAAATTATCTATACCTCTATGCAGGTTTTTCCCTTAGACTATTTAAAATTCTTCTACCATGCTTAGTATTTTACTACTAAGTAATTATATTACTTTATTTTTATTTTTAATTTTCTTCTGGGTATCCTCTACTGGCTTAAGGAAGTGGTTTCTTTATCTTGCATAATTCCATGCTAACAAAATTTGTTAACTTGAATTTCATTTTGAAGTTGTATTTCCTGATACATGTTTTTGTTTGTTTTCTTAACTAGTGAAAAAGGCCATAGATTTTAAATCTAGAGGATTTAAATTGTTTCCAGGGAAAGACAACAGCAACAAGTTTTCTATCTGTGAGTGTACTTCTTTTTTGTTACTTTCTCTAGTGCAAGAGTGAAATTGTGGTGTCTGTGTTGTTTGTGTGTTTTATAAAAATGTTCATGTACCTACCAAATTAACTGCATTAATATCTATATAACATGCATGATGATTATTTAATATTTTCCTTATGTGCATTGAATTAATGGATTAACATGGTAAACTCTAAGCCTCAGATTGGTTTTGTTCAAATTTATTTTATATTTCAACATGTAAAAACACTCCTTTAATCTCATGTGCTGAGGACATTCGAGTTTTGTGATTCTAGGATATGAAGTAAAATTCCTAAAATTGGTGGTTTCTCATAAAATTCTTATTTGAGCTTATCTAAATTTCAACAAAAATATTTTTCTAAGGTACATTTCTTTTATAACAGCAATTTTCACTTAAGGAACAAATATTCGAAAGTTTAGTTAATTTACCCAAACTCTTGAAATCAACACCTTTTTGGAAATTATTGTTATTTTCTCTTTTGAAAAAAATGCTATTAAATGGCCAAAATACACAATTTTAATTGCAAATTCAGGCTTTATAGATCATCTGAAACTCACTCCAAAATGTATGATTTAGAACATTTATCTATACGTCCATAAACAAACATGAGATTTTCTTTCTTAGTAGAAGCTATGCATTTTTATGGGACAAATTAATAGCAGTTGGAAGAAATTCCCAACATCACTGGTGTTTATTAGAAACTTTGAAACAAGCCATTGATAATATAATATCTGACTTCAAGGAAATCTTTGATGAAAGTAGGTAGCCTGTTTGGAAAACACTCAGAAATTAATTTCAAAATATTTAGCCTATATGAATATTATTTATTAATATATTGAGGGGCTCAAAATGTATTTTCAAAATTTATAAGGTCAGATTTAGGAAAATGTATAATGTGCTAATATGACCCAGATCAATTTTTTGATACATGTTAGAAAAAAGGACACAATTCCTACAAGAGAAAATATGAATAGAGAGAAAATGCCAGATGAGATGATTTGAACATAAACTTGTTCATGTCAACGTGAAATAAAAGTTAAATACATTCAGAATTAAATGTTAGTCTTACTATGTATTTTTCCCAATATTTTGGCCAATATATTTGTTAAGGAATTCTAAGTAGAAATGCAGGGTGTAAGACCAGTTTACCCTTTTCTCATTTTGCCGCACATTTAGTTATTTTTTATTTTGCATGCATCAAACTTCCAAATGTTCTGGGAAATGTGGGCTATTTGTACAAGAAACATAGGATTAAACTAAGCATTTTAAGAAAGATATAACTCCCTATACATGTTGGTATAGTTTTTTTTGGAAATATTATTTTTATTGTTCTTGTTGCATGAGTTATTAGGCCAACCAGAAAGGGAATTTAGACATAACTGTCTGAAATTTAAAAACAAAAAAAAGCTCTGATTTTTAAAATATTTTATTTAAAAAATATTTGCTTTAACATTGTCAGGCAAAAGGTTATATAAGACAAAAAAATGATAATATACCTCAGGATTTTGAAATGAATTTTGCATTATCCATTATGTTTTATTTAAAGAGTTTTAAAACATTCTTGATTTTAATTTATTAATATAAATAATTTCAACTTCAATATAAGCAAAATAAGTATGGCAAATTTTTCTTTGTCACAAAATAGCAAGCTGACATTATTTTACTGTAATTTATTTTTTAAATATTCAATAACTGGTTGAAAAAGACATTCTTTCATGGTTGTTTGTAGCAAAAAAATTATATTGCATTAATTTGTATCTATATTACATATTATCAAGCAAGAATTCAAATCTTCATCTCTTTAATGCTTATTTAACAGGACAAAATAATTAAAATGAAATAATTTTTATCTGAAATTCATTTTTTCAAATGTAAAAAACATTAAAGCTCAGGTTCTTTGAAGAAACCAGCAACAACCAGAATTGACCCTAGAAACAAAAGACATGTAACATACACATTACCAAAGTTAATATTTCTACAATTGCAGCCTTACATTTTAACTGAAGAAATGAAATAAGAAGATAATCTGAAATCTTCATTTCAGGGGGAAAGTTAGTTTTTTTAAGCGACTGGGAGTCTTTTTTTTTTTTTTTTTTTTTTCAGCTTTTCTACTAGGCTTTTAAATTGTCCCTCTCTACCTAAACCCTTGTTGTTCTTTTTCAAACATAGTTTGTCAAGAAGGAGAAAAGATTTTTTAAATATTTTTAAATAGAAAATTATATTTTCAAACTTTGAATTTAATGCTCTAATAGTTCATTGTCAACTTACCTATGAATCTGTGAGGCTCTTTGAAAATATTAAAGCCAAATTATAACTAAACTCTGAGTCTCCCATAAATGATTGTATTTTTCTTTCTGGTTCTTTAAATCCATATTTGTATTCATTCATATGATTCATTCATTCCACAATTCCTCCATGCCAGCACCATGCAAGTCTAAGAAGGTAAAGGAGTGAATAAAATATGTTCTCAGCCTTCAAAGATTCAACATTTTATTGGAAAGCTAAATGAATACAGTGGCAGCTCTTGTATAATATGAAGTGTTAGTATAAAATAACAGCATACCATTTACATCTGTAATGTTCGAGATAAGAACAAGATCCAAAGCACTAAATTTTATAAGTTGGAATAAAAGTTAAAAATCTAAATTTAAAAATTGGAATTTTAAGAATTTGGTAAAGGTGGCAAAGTAAGTAGCTGGGAGAGCTAATATGGAGGTATATTTTAGTCAGAATTCTTATTTTTTAGGGTAGATTATGTGCTATATAAAATCAGAAACCTTATGAAAACATACTTATGAACTCTGCCCATGTAACTAAAATTTTAAAGAGAACTCATGTTCTTACCAAGCTGCAAGTTACTATTCAAATTATAGTTAAAAGTGATAAATCTATCCAATTACTTCAATGGTGTTATGAAGTAAAATCAGCTTTTCGAATGAATGCTAATTTATTTTGAATGATTGACATCAGTTAGCTATGATTGACAATTCTGAAATATCTAAGTATCAAAGGAGATAAAATGTTACCCATTTGGTTCTTAATTTATTTTTTATTTTAAACCTCTATAATTAAAGAACATTAATACATATACCATGCAGAAGTGTTCTCATTATTCTTACATTTTAAATTGGGATTTCTTTCCTCTATCACAGATGTCCAAAAACAGGGAGTTAAATGACCCTTCCCAATAGACAGATATAATTTGACAATTAAAGTCATGAGCACTGAGATTAATTAAAGTGGTGAAAATGATAAATGTGCACTGCATTTTAAGATAAAATGTTTGGAAAAGTGTTTTAAATTTTAATTAATGCTGATAGTTTCTGCCTTGCTGAGCTTTGTGGACAGGCTATAGGGCTGAGAGGTTAAGAGAAGAATTTCTGGCATCAGATAGACTGAGTTTTAATATAGACTTCAGCATTACACAGCAATATGACTTTGGACACATTTCTTAACCACTCAGTTACTCACCTGTAGGACATACAGAATAATAGTAGGAACCTTTAAGATTGTTGTGAGGACTAAATGAGTGAATGTATATCAGATATATAGTTCCTGACACATAATGTTGCATAAGTATTAACAATTATTCAAATTCACATAAAATGTTTAAGTTTTATTTTGAGAAAATAATGGTGAAATTGAAAACAATGGAATTTTTCTTATTTTTATTTTCTAATAATGTGTTCACAAACCACTTATAATATTTATTACTAATATTTGGCATTATGTATTATAATGCAATAAAGTAGTTCAGACTAGATCATGCCATCTCTGTTCCTCATCTCCACCACACATTAAAATGTCACATTTTAATAACATAGACTCCAATATTTCCAAAAGTCCTTTAAAGATTGGGAAAGGTTGTTTCCCATAGAAAACCCTCAATCAATTGAAAAGAATATATAAGAGGGTACTGTCGAACAAACAACTAGGACATATTTATTGAGACATTACTAACTATTCATTTCTTTACCTAGGATTCATGGGCATATTAAAATAGTCAGTTTTCCTTATATAAAGTGTATAATCTCATTATGTAGATAAGTAAAGGTATGTGAAACTATTAATTGACAATGTAATGAAAAAATTTAAATTAAATATAAAATTGTCCAAATGAAATACCCCAAGTTTTATAAAAAGAGGAATTGAAATTATATGGATAATATGAGTGATTATAGTTTGGGAAAGTGGGACTTCAGCTGAATTTTGAATATTAGATAGGATGTTCAGAGCTAAAGAGGAAGAAAAGGAGGACATGGAGACATAGAGAAAACACAAGCAAATACAGTGTACATGTCTGATCAGCAAAACTGCAGAACAGGGGAGAGGCAGTTGAACTTGGGTGATGGATACATCTTGGTGACTAGTGAGAAAACAATTGATACAGTAGAAAATGTAGAGTCATTTGGAGATTTGAGAAGTAAAGCTAACTGTGTTTTAGAAAGTTCAGCCCTCCGCTAGTATTCAGATGGATTGGAGGTGGAAGATGATTGAGTCGCAAAAGCATCAAAGTCATTAGGTTGAATTTAAGTAGATAGATGAGATGACTAGGAATTTTTCAGTGGAGCAAGGAAAAGCTTACGAAATATGGCAAAACCACAGATTATGAGTCACTGGCAAATAGGCAATGTTTTTCAAACCATAATGGAAATATAAATATAAAGAAATGTGGGTCAATGTCTTTAAATTTGTCCACTATAGTCTAATCACCCAAAGTAGCACAGTGGGCAGAAAACTCAGAAAAGTAAAGAGGAATGAGATGGCATCTTAAGCAGACCAAGAAAAGCAAAAAAATATTGCATGTTTTCAATTAGTGAGCAGGTAATAAATTTGGTTAGAGGAATATTGTTAGTGGTACCTAGAAAAGTAATTTTTTCTAATGACAGAAACACATGCAAAATTATATATCTAATTAAGAAGGTGTTAGCTTTACCACAGCCATGACAGGCTGTTAATTCATAGCTATCTTTCTATATGATGAACACAATAACAAATTTCATCTAAATAATCCAGTT
The DNA here is from genome assembly GCA_963574355.1 of Loris lydekkerianus. Classification (NCBI taxonomy): domain Eukaryota; kingdom Metazoa; phylum Chordata; class Mammalia; order Primates; family Lorisidae; genus Loris; species Loris lydekkerianus. The sequence goes on along the minus strand of CAUYPK010095962.1, from coordinate 26,162 downwards.
CAAACGTTCAGTGGGTCTCATCTTGAATGAATTTATAATAGAACCACCTTGAAAGTAATTCAAAACAAAAATCTTAATGCTCCAGATCCTACCCTAACCTAAGTGTATTACAACACACAGTGTAAAATAAAAACCATTTCAAGGTTGAGGATTTTTTCCTCTCTATAATCTCTACTTAGGCACTATTCTTTTCTTAAAAGAAGCAGATTTGTTGATAAAGAGAAAGACAATAGAATTTATTCTCAAAGTCACTGTAATATGGAACTTATAAAACAACATCCTTTGGATGTTTCAGAACTATCTTTTAGCACAATCTTCCCATTAGAAACAACTATCTTGTGAATTTGGTTATCTGCTGTGATCACATTCACTGAAAAATAAAAATGAATACATCTTTTATTAACTGAGTTCCCTAAAGAGCCTATTTAAAATGTGTATAATGGCAAAAAAGTAAAATGTAATCATGGAAATTTGTTAAAAGTTAAGCTAATATTTTTACTTTTGGTATTATACACTAATTTAATGACATGCTTAGTAATTGGCACCATTGCCTTACTTTAATATTGGAAGACTAAATGCTTTATATATACCAAATACAGATATGTTAATGATGTTAAGCATTTTCCATAGGGTCATGTTTTTCTTTGAAACTTTAAAATAACATGGTCTCAAATGCCACTGTCATAACTGGGGGTTGACTCCTTACTGCCAATGATTAATGGAAACTTTGGGCACTGATGCTCTTGAAATGTTTCAAAAATTTTGAAATTCGCTAGTAACTAAAAATCAAATGTTAATTATTAATAGTTTAATATTCAGAGTAGTGTAAGTTATTGAATATGAACATCAAATTTATTATTATAGGTCTACAAGTAGGAAAATGGCTTGATTTTATTATTATTTCATAAAATAATATTTTAGCTTTCTACAGTTAAACAATAGAGATTATAACAACAAAATATGAGCATACATTTTATGGAAATTTTAAATTAATATCATCCTTGCTTCTCTAATCATATGTATTTTGTTTCTTATCTTTTTTCTTGCTGTTTCAGTAAATGAGGGAGGTATTAAAACAGCTTCCAATTTATGCCCAGATCCAGGAGAACCAGAAAATGGGAAGAGAATTGGATCAGATTTTAGGTAATATTTTAAATTGTTTATTTTATTTATCTTTTCAATGTTTTTATTTTAATTTAAATTTTTTAAATGACTAAGAATATGAAGATGAATCTTCAGTAACTTCAGACTGTGACAGCTTGATTTCAATAATGTGTTAGTATTAACACAATTAACTACCATTGGGGTTGTTATTCATGTTAGTTATGAACCAGAGTATCTTGAAACTGAAAGCTCTGCTCATTATTTTAGCTGTCAATCAGCACATCTCCCCTGCCTCAAATTCCCCTGCTCAGTCACTGGCCAAAGTGCACCACATGTGTTGGTCTGTCTTCTTCAATTTTTATTGCTTCCAATTGTGCATTTCACCTTGAAGTTTGCCTGGCAGCTCTGTGAATGAAACCAATATGATAGTATGCAGCAACATGAAATTGTTAAGACATATTTAGGGGTTATGATTCAGAATTTGTTACCCAGGATCACCAAAAGTCTACTCCAGACAACTAAATAGAGGTGGTCTGATAAAAGACTCAATTTGCAGATACTCATGTGGCATGCAGTATAAAAATTGGTTGTAGCACAGTGTAAGTTGCATAAAACTCATGCACAGAAAACGATAAAAAAATTAGTTTTGTTCACTACATTAGAAAGGATCATTTTGTTTTCAAAGTTTTTACTCTATTTTCATAATAAATATACCATGGACCAATGTGTGACAGTCAATGTATTAATATTTCATTTTAAAATGATTAATGAAATTATAATCAGGTTACTTTTATTGGAGTTTGAATTATTTTTTTGTCATGTAATAAGTGAAAAATTGTGAGATCTATTAATAGATTTTAAAGACATGAGTTTAAATTTCATTTGTCTTAGTTATTGTCTGGTCTCGAACTCAGGTCTTGTTTGCCTGAGTTTTCTTTTCTGTAACATGTAAATCAATTTCATCATATAGTTTATTTACTTGTTACAGAACAGAAGCTCAGGCAAATAGGATCTCATGAAGACAGAGGATAGAATGATGTTTACCAGAGTCTGGGGAAGGTGGATGAGGGGGTGGGTTAGATACAGTGAGGAGGGTTAATGGATGCAAAAGAAAATCCCATTGGTCAGATAGAATGGACGAGATTTTATAGCAAAATATGTGACTATTATCAACAATAAGTTTGGTATACTGTAACTAAAAGTGTGAAACTGAAATGTTCCTAACATAAGGAAATGATAAATCCCTGAGGTGATGGGTACCCATATTACCCTGACTTGATTAATTCATATTATATGCATTCATCAAAACATCACATGTACCCTATAAATACATATAACTATTATGTATCTATAATAATTTACATTTTAAATCTACAATTTAAAAAAATAATCATACCTCAAATATGAGTTTTAAATCTGTATTAAAATTGGAATATATTTTATTAATTTTAAATTAAGATTACCAACAATTTAGAGAGACTGTATGTGATATACTGTTGCAGAAATTAATTTACATGACTATCAAATAATGGTTTTAATAAAACTTATCCTCTGATTGTAGCTTATTACAAATAAAAATTATAAAAATATGATTAATATAGTAAATGAGGGCAGCACCTGTGGCTCAGAGGGTAGGGTGCTGGCCCCATATACCAAGGGTGGCGGGTTTGAACACAGCCCTAGCCAAACTGCAACAAAAAATAGCCGAGTGTTCTGGTAGGTACCTGTGGTCCCAGCTACTTGGGAGGCTGAAGCAAGAGAATTGCTTAAACCCAGGAGTTGGAGATTGCCGTCAGCTCCATGAGCTGTGATGCCACAGTGCTCTACCAAGGGCGATAAAGTGAGACTCTATCTCTAAGGAAAAAAGAAAAAAAAAAAAAAAAAAAAATATATATATATATATATACACACACACATATATATTACTATACATTTACTATAATATACATTTATAGTATATACATTTACTATATATATAAGGTAAATGATAATTTAGATAAAATTCACAAATACTTTTTATATAGTATGCATGCTATATTAAGTCTTATTTTTAAATTATTGATGATAATGTTTATAGTGTTTATAATTATACACATCACACATTTCTAGGGGTTTTTTTGGGGGGTTGTTGTTGTTGGGGATTCATTGAGCGTACAGAGAACCAGGTTACACTGATTGCATTTGTTAGGCAAAGTTCATCTTATAATTGTGTCCTACCTCCAAGTGGTGTGTCACACATAGTGACCCTCCCCTCCCCTCTCTTCTCCTGTCCTCTGTTCTCTCCCCTTTCCTCCCAACATGTATTAGGTCATCAATTGTCCTCATATCAGAATTGAGTACATTGGATTCTTTCTTCTCCATTTTTGTTATGCCTTACTAAGAAGAATGTGTTTCATCTCCATCCAGGTTAATACAAAAGATGTAAAGTCTCCATCTCTTTTAGTGGCTGAATAGTGTTCCATGGTATACACATGCCACAGCTTGTTAATCCATTCATGGATTGGTGGGCTTTTAGGTTGTTTCCAAAATTTGGCAATTGTTTGTTCGTTTTGTTTTTTGCAGTTTTTTTGCAGTTTTGGTTTGAACCCACCACCTACAGCAGATGGGGCCAGCGCCCTACTCCTTTGAGCCACAAGCACTGCCCTTCCAAAATTTGGCAATTGTAAATTGAGCTGTGATAAATAGTCTATTGCAAATGTATTTCTACATTTTTAATTCTTTATATTGTTTATATAAAGCACAGATGATAATCTATATCTAATACATATCCACATAAAGATAAAAATAGTTCTTAAAATATTGAAAATTATGCTTCAGGGATATTTCAAGATAACTTACAACTTTGTTTTATTATGTTTTTAGTGTAAAAAAATTATTTTAATGTGAATACTGTAGCAATATGTTAAAATATTTACAGAACTTTAATAACTCCCCCAAACTTAATATATATACATATTAATTTTTTTAAAACCCCACTACAAAAATATTCAGAAGAACTGGGATCTTGTCAAACTTTGATCCTAATAAACTATATAAGTTTCACAAAATCAGCTAAATCTTTTAGGCCCAATGATTAACAATTTGATTTTATGGATACAATGAAATAAAAAATTTACTAAGTAATTTTTTTCACAGGTCTTGTTTATTTCTTATAAAATATCATAAGTACTAATTCTTTAACTTTTTATTTCAAAATAGAAAGAGAATACAAATATTTTCATGACATAGATATTTTGTATGTTATATAAGTCAGGACTTTTGGGTGTCAGTCACCAGCATAGTGTTCAATGTACTCAATAGGTTAGTTTTTATCCCACCTTTCTTCTTCCATTCTCCCCACACTTTTTGGTTTCCAGTGTCTTTTAGTGCCCATGTATACCTATCCTTTAGCTGCCCACTTATACGTGAGAACAGATGGTGTCTTTTTCCTAATTCCTAAGATACTTCATTTAAAATAATGGTCACCAGTTCCATCTAAGTTGCTATAACTGACATTATGTAATTCCTTTTTATGACTGAGTAGTACTCCGTGGTATATATACATATACCACAGACACTTGTGAATTGTGCTGAATAAACATTGAGTGCACATGTCTTTTTTTTTTATAAAACGTCTTCTTTCCATTGGGTAGATAACCACTGTAGAATAGAATGGTAGGTCTACATTTATTTCTTTGAGGATTTTTTTTTCATAGAGGTGGTACCAATTTGCAGACCTTTCAGTAGTGTATTAGCATTCCCATCTCTCACATTCATACGGGTATCTATTTTGTTGTCTTTTAAATAATGGACATTCATAAGGTGGCATATCATTGTGGTTTTAATTTGCATTTTCCTAATGATGAATTATGTTCAACATTTTTTTATATACTTGTGGGACATTTTTCCATCCTCTTTTGAGAAACTTCCAATTATAACCTTTACAATTTTGATGGAATTTTGTTGTTGTTGTTGTTGTGGAATTGTTGAACTGTTTGTAGAATATTTATATTAGTTTGTTGTTGAATACATAGATTGAGATTATTTTCTCCCATTCTATAGGTTGTCTATTCTCTTTATTGATTATTCAGTTTGCTGTGCAGAAGCCTTTTAATGTAATTAAGTCTCATTTATTTGTTTTTATTGTTGCTGATTTGCCATTGGTGTATTAGTCATAAAGTTTATCCTATATTTTCTTCTAGAATTTTTATGGTTTATTGTCTCTCATTTAACTTTTTCCCTCTTTTTTCAACTAATTTTTGTATATGGAAAGACGTAGAGGTCATGTTCATTTTATTTCATGTGGCTATCTAATTTTCCCAGAATAATTATTTAAACTTCCTTTTCCCCGTGTATGTTGTTATCTGCTTTGTGAACAACCAGATGTTTATACCTATGTGGTTTTACTTATGCGGTCTCTATTCTGTTCATTGATCTATAAGTCTCTCTTTATATTAGATTGTACTTTTTGGGGGGTAGGGGGACAGAGTCTCACTTTATTGTCCTTGGTAGAGTGCTGTGGCATCACAACAACCACAAACTCCTGCACTTAAGTTATGCTCTTGCTTTAGCCACCCTAGTAGCTGGGACTACAGGCTAGGGACTACAGAGCCCCTGGCTATTTTTTTGTAGCAGTTTGGCCAGGACTGGGTTTGAACCCGCCACCCTCGGTATATGGGGCCGGCACCCTACCCACTGAGCCACAGGCACTGCCCTAGACCATACTCTTTTTTATCTATATCCTTGTAGTATAATTTGAAGTCAGGTAATGTGATCACTCCAGATTCGCTTTTCTGCCTTAGGATTGCTTTGGCTATTTAGTATCATTTTATTTCCCAAATGAAGCTTATGACTGTTTTTTCTAGGTTAGAGAAATAAGACATTTTTTTTTATGGGAATTACATTGAAGCTGTAAACCACTTTGGGATCTGTGGCCATTTAAATTATGTTGATTCTGCCAGTCTATGAGCAAAGGATATTTTACCATTATTTGTGGTAAAATTGCGATTTTGTTCATCCAGTGTTTTATAGTTCTCCTTATAGAAATATTTCACCTCCACTATATTCTGAGGTATTTTACTTTTTTATAGCTCTTAAGAATGATATTGATTCCTTGATTTGACTTGATGTAGTTAACTGTTATTTATATATAGAAATGTTACTGATTTCTGTATATTGATTTTGTAACCTGAGACTTTGCTGAGTTTATTTATCAACTCTAGGAGTCTCGTGGTGGAGTCTTTAAGGTTTTCTATATGTACAAGATCATATCATCAGCAAACAACAGTTTGACCTCTTCTTTCCCTATGTGGATATCTTTTTTTTTTTCTTTCCTGATTGCGCTGGCTAAGAGTTTCTATACTATTTTAAACAGAACTGGTGACAGTGGGCAACTTTGTATTTTCTGGTTGTTAGGGGCAATGTTTTTAACTTTTTCCCATTTTTTATGATGTTGGTTATAGGTTTGATACATATGTTTCTTATAATTTGGAGGTATATTCTTTTTATGCCTAACTTTTTGAAGGATTTTATCAGGAAAGAGTGCTGGGTTTTCTTAAATGTTTTTTTCTGATTCTAAGGCAATAGTTCTATGGTCTTTGTTTTCAATTCTGTTTATGTGGTGAACCACCTGTCTGGGTTTGTGAATGTTCAACCATCCATGTACCCTGGGAGGAAACCAAATTGATTATTATGGATTAGCTTTTAATATATTTTTGAATTTTTTCAAGTATTTTGTTGAGGAAATCTACCCTTATATTCATAAGGGATATTGGTTTCTAGTTTTCTTTTTTGTTGTGTTTTTTCCTGACTTTGGTATTACTGACTTCATAGAATGAGCTAGGTGTTACTGACTTCATAGAATGAGCTACGAAGGATTCCCTTCAAATGTTACAGAACAATTTCTGTAGATAGGGATCAGTTTTTCTTTCTAGGTCTGTCAGAATTTGGCTGTGAATCTTTTTTGTCCAGTGCTATTTTATGTTGGGAGATTTTTAATTACTGCTTCAATCTCATTACTTGTAATTGGTCTATTCAAGATTTCCTTTCCTTGTTGATTTAGAAATAAAAGGTTGTCCATTTCTGGGAATTTATCCATTTTCTTTAGTTTTTTAGTTAGTTTGTGGAGAGATTTTTATGGTATTGACAGATAACATTTTGTATTTCCACAGTATCACTTGTACTGTCTTCTTTTTTTATTTCTAATTGAGCTTTTATGAGGCTCTTCTTTCTATTTCTGGCTAATATAACTAGTGGTCTGTTGATTTACTTACCTTTTCAAAGAACCCAATTTTTGTTCCATTAATCATTTGTATGATTTTTGCTTGTTTTCGTTTAATTTAGCTCGGCTTTGAGCTTTGTTATTTCTTTTCTTAAGCTGACTTTGTTTTTGTTTTTTTTTTTTTAGTCCCTTAAGATGTGACATTACATTTTTAATTTGTGATCTTTGTTTTTTTTTGATGAAGGCAACAGTTCTAATAGAGCCAAATTCTTTACTGTTTGTAGAGAAAATTCTTTATTTCTTTTTTGGTTATGAAACATGGTTTTTAAGGATACAGAATTCTTGTTCTGTTTAACACTGAAAATTGGGCTCTAATCCTTTTTAGGATGTAAGGTCTCTGCTGACGAGTCTTCTGTTACCTGAAGGGTTTTTCTGTGCAGATTAGTGTTGCTTTCATACTGAAACTTATAGGGCTTTCTTCGTCATTTGAATTTGACCAGGTTGCAGTTTATGTGTCATAGAGATGTCCCATTTGATATGAGTCTTCCCAAATTTGATATATATGGATGTCTGAATCTCTGGCAATACCAAGGAAATTCTCCTCAATAATTTTCTTTAGTAAGTTATCCAATTTTATTGGATTTTCTTCTTCTTCCTCTGTGAAACCTACAATATATTTATTGTATTATTTCACATAGTCTTATATTTCTATGAGTGATTGCGCAATATTTACTTTTTCCCATGATTTTTACTAATTGAGTTAGTTCAAAAGCCTTTTCTTCAAGCTTAGAGATTCTTTCTTTTCTTATTCTTGCTTGTTATTGAAGCTTTCTACTGTATCTTTTAATTCTCTGAAGGACTTCTTCATTTCTTTAAGTTTGGTTATATCCTTTCTTATGTTGCCTATCTCATTAAGTGAGTTTTTCACATTTTTTTATTCATGTCCTTAACTTTTTTTTTTTTTTTATTTCTTTGTTTGGGTTTTCAATTCATTCCCAAGTTCCATTCATCTTATTTACCATTTATATTCTGATATTTTGATAATTTACATTTTGTTAGGATCCAGTATTGTGGGTCTAAGATGATCCTATGGGGGTGTTGAACTTTTTTTTCCATGTGGCCAGAATTCTTTTGCTGGTTTCTTTTTGTCTGAAACCTCTTCTCTCAGCTCAGGGGTGATAGGTTTGGGGGCACCTTTTTTACATTTTCTGAACTCTCCTATTTACTGAGAAGGAGGAAAACTCCCTGGATAGTGCTTTTTGTTCAATTCCAGTGGATTGACCCAGCAGGATAAGGGCAGATGCACTGAACGCCTGTAATGCAGCCGTTCTCCAGCATTGTTCCTTTCCCTAGAGGTTGTCACAGTCAAGCTAGTGATATGGGATATTCAGGTAAATTAATGTGTCTGTCTCCAGGCTACTGTTGAAAGCTTAGGTAAAAGACTGGGCAAGTTCCCTCCAAGGAAGTGGGCCCTGTGACCTTGGCTATGCCTGAGCCCATGCATAACATTATTGGGTGATTGAACACCTGATAGAACAGCCAGAGGTAAGGTGGGTCATGGGAATTTGGCCTGTGCCTGGCTCGGAGACTGGGACATTGGCCAGTCTCTGAGACAGTTTCAGGAACTTGGTGTAGGTTTGGGCAGAGTGAAGGACCTTCACAGCCACCTGAACAGGACAGGGGTCTTGGCTAGTCCCTGGACAGGTTGTGAGTCTACTGCCAGCGGCAGTTCCTGGGCCACCTCTGGCCGATTGGGCCAGGTTGGAAGGATGCACGGCACCTAGTCACAGTGTCCATGAGAGTACCTGCTATCCCTGCTCCCTCTGTCCCATCAGGGGTTATGGCTAAGTGGCTGCAGTGGAGTTGACCCTCTGCAAACCAGGCCTTCTGGGGCTGAGAGCATAGTTTGCTATCTGTTACAATGACCTGGGACCAGAAGTTAGTGGGACTCTACTGTTCCCACTGTCTGGTACAAGGCTGTTTCACTTCCCAAGCAGCTCTTTGCTCAGGTTTCAGGACTGCTATGGTAGCAGAACCCCCTTGCAGCTTGAATTTCAGTGTCTTCTGCGAGAGCATGGAGTCCCATTGATGTCCCCCGTAGCCCTTCCCGAAGTGTGGACATTTCCCCTAGCCAAATTCTGATCTTGCCATGTGGATCACCCCACTTCTCTCTTTCCCACTTTTGGTGTCTCCAGTTGCTTCACTGGTGACTCACTGTGCTTTCTCCAAGGCAGTCCCTCCACAGGTAACCTCAACCCACAGCCTTGCATCCTGTCTTTGAGAACTGGGAGTTCAGGCTGCTTCTAATCTTCTATCTTGCACCATCTGTACTTTGTTTCTATATTCTAAATGAAGAAGCTGATTCTCTCTTTACCTAACTAATAATTTAATGGAACTTTGATTTGAATCTGTGATTTCTGTATTCCAAAACTTGAATTTTTAATTGCTATATTACATTATGCTTTGAAGTCAAACAAACTTCATTCAAATCACATACCTGACATAAATTGTCTTATCTTTTGTAATAGTTGATTTCCTCAGATCTATAAATGAAGATAATAATGCTTATCTTCTGTTTCAAGGATAAAGTCATATGGGATATTTTATGTATGGTAGTAATCATGGAGTTTGTGACAAAGTAAGTATTCTGTTTATATTAGCTGCTATTAAAATGTGATATATAGAACAATTATTATTAATGTTAATATTTTCCTTATTGCACTCTTTAAAGATTATGTCAAAGATTTATCAGAAATAAACTGAAAATATTATAATGTAATAATAATATAATGAGCTAGATTATCTTCAAGTGCAGTGAATTTCAGGTCATGCAAATATACTCACAAATTTAGAAAAGTACTGTGAAGTCAAAAAGAAAATTATAAACAAGATTCTATGATGGAAAATAAAGATGCCTTGTAATGGGAACCCACCCAATTTTTGAAGGGCCTATTTTCACTGATATTGGAAGAATTATATGTATCCAACATGCAAGGAAGGAATAGCCTTACATAAAGGAAGAGCTTGATGAGCTGTTCCATGAAAATGTAGACCAGTGAAAATCTCGGTTACAGAGTTTAAATAAGAGAACAGCATAAAATGAAGTTAAAGAAATTAGAATAAACCAGATTTCTTATTTAGGGAAAGTAAATTGACTGGTGTTCAGCCTGATCTTTACTGAAGAAGATGTTTTGTTTCAAACACAGTGTTTTTAAAGAATAAGAGCCAACATTTATAACTGCGATTTCAATCTCTCTCTCTGAAAGATCCCATCCTAAGGCATCTTTATTATCCATCATAGAATCTTGTTTGTAATTTTCTGAAAGAGAGAGAGAGAGAGAGATTTTTGTATTACTTTGTTGCATTTGGCAACCTTCACCTGCACCCTTTGGCAACCTTCACCTGCGCCCTTTCTTGATAATATCTGCTAGTACCACTTAGCAACTGCTCCCTTTAGACTGGGAACACTCTCTGATTTACTGTGTTTACCCATAAGATACTTCACTAATATAGGTCACCTACCTATGATGGAAAGTTGTAAAGAATAATGATCAAGTTTATATATTCAGTACATCATGCTTTCTGTTTTAGGTAAATGGATTGAGGAAAACATTTTAGTTAGAAGGATACTTTGTAGTCTGAGTGGAAAATGATGGGGACTAGGCCTATCATGTTGGTAATGAACTAGACAGATCTGAGATATCTTTGAAGATAAAATATTTAGTATCCAATAGTAATTTGTCATGGAAATTAAGAAAAATGGAAGAATAAAGGATTATTCCCAATTTTCTGGTTTGAACAATTTGAGAATGAATTACAGTTTTTATTTTAGGCTGTGTGAAATTTCAAAAATTTGAAGAGAAAATTGACAGTTCAATTTTTTGTTTCTGAAACAGGGTCTTGTTCTGTCTACTGAGCTACCCTGAAGTTTTGTAATTATAGTTCACTGCAACCTCAAACTTTCGGACTCCAGCAATCTTCCTGCTTAAGGTCCCAAAGAGATGGGACTACTGGCGCATGCCAGCATGCTTGGCTAACTTCTCTATTTTTGTAGAGACAGATTCTTACTCTTGCTCAGGCTTGTCTCAAACACCTAGGCTAAAGCAATTCGTCCACCTTGGCCTCCCTAAGTGCTAAGTTTACAGGTCTAAGCCACTGTGCTTCCCTGAGAGTTCAGTTTTAAAGTTAAAAATTTCTGGTGACTTAGAGATTTCTTGGTGAATATGTTAAGTTAATTGAAGTTCCTAGATATCAAAATATCAAAGACTATTAACATGTCAATATTATAAAAATATTAATATAGGCTCGGCGCCTGTGGCTAAGGCACCAGTCACATAACACCTGAGTTGGCAGGTTCGTATCCAGCCCGGGCCCGCCAAACAGCAATGATAGCGGCAATCAAAAAATAGCCGGGCATTGTGGCAGGTGCCTATGGTCCAGCTACTTGGGAGGCAGAGGCAGGAGAATTGCTTGAGCCCAGGAGTTAGAGGTTGCTGTGAGCTGTGATGCTATGGCACTCTACTCAGGGAGACAGCTTGAGGCTCTGTCTCAAAAATAAATAAATAAATAAATAAATAAATAATATAACATGAGTAGATGACATCACTTAAATGTGTAGAGAGTCAAGAGAGTCAAGAGAACTTTTGACATAGTCCCACAGATCTATATTATTTGATGAACTGATGCAATACAAGGAATTATGGAATCATGCTGATGAATGGCCAGAGCAATAAGCAGATACCTGGGAGGGTGACTGAAGTGCATGAAGAAAGTCCTTGAAAAGAAATAGAGAGTATTGAAAAATTGAGTATGATGAACACAGAAAATTGTCCTTTGAATTTGACAACATGCTGATTGTTGACAAGAATGCTTTCAGTGAAATGGCAAAGGTTGAACATCACTTGAAATAGGCTGAAGAGTAAATGTAAACAGCTCAGATACATAGCAGCTTGGAAACGACAAGTTACATAAAGCAATAGAATAATAAGGCAGTGTCGTAGTGATTAGAAAGTAAAGAGAGAATATCTTTCTAGTGATGCAAGAGACCAAAGTGTGTTTATTGGTTGGTACAAATGATCTTGTGGATAGAAATATATATTGGTGATATGGGAAGGAGAGGGTATAAGTAAAGGAACATAATTCTGTAGTAAAAAATAAATGGGATCCCGAGGGCAGGTAGAAGGGAATTATTTTTACTGTAACAGGAATGAACATGGAAATAAGGAAAAGAGATGCTGTTAGGCAGATTTACTGATTTTGTGATGGGAAGATGAGCGAGTTGATGTTGAATATGTGTACCTTTACTTCTGTAATGCTGAATCTAATAAAGCCATCAAGGGAAAATCTGTGTGTAGGGAGATGGGAATGGGCAGAAAAGAAAGTTTAAGGCTGAGAGAAAAATGCAAAATAGTTGTTACTAAGAGTGAGAGAGAAAGCTTGATTTAGAAATGTGTCCTTGTTAAGTAATTTTAAGTGCCCTTTTGAGATTGATGATAATGGATCTGCCTGGTTATTTAATTTTTATCTAGCATTGCTGAGTTTCCCAGGTAAAAACATAAAAAGGATTATGCAAAAGAATTATAAAGCTCAGAGCATTTGGAAAATTGTTAGTTATTCTTTCAGGCGTACAGAGTAGGCATATGGACCTGGAGCAAAGAAATCACAAGTAGAGTATAAAACAGTATAACTTTAAAACAAAAATGATTAGATTGTCTTTCAAGGTCAGGTTTATCTTTAACTATTTCAGAAGCAGCAATTATTTGTAGATTTCTCTATTTCAGAGATGAAAACAGGAATGTTGCATATATTTCAAAAATATAATACAAATGTTATTCTCGTATGAATTAGGGGAATCACCTTAACAAGTAAGGGAAAACTAACAAGGTTTTCAATTAAAAGTTAACTCTTTTCTTGGTTCCTTACAATCTCAAAAAGCAGGCTGGGCAAGGGACTTGAAGAGAAACTTCTCTGAAGAAGACAGGCACACGGCCTACACATGAAAAAATGCTCATCATCTTTAATCATCAGAGAAATGCAAACCAAGTCAGACTTTAGACTCTGTCAGTGAAAGGTTCAGGCACCCCCTAACTACTTCTGCCCGAATCCTGTCATGTAGAAAGGTCATTAAAAATGCACATTCCAAGTTCCTACTCTGGAACCACCTAATTAGCATTTTCAAGAGGGAGGCACAGGGTTGGGCATTTTAAACAAGTCTCAAGTGAGTCTCAGACATGCAGAAAGTAGAGAATTGCTAACCTAAAGAGAATGACATAGAGTTTTAATTTGCAATAGTCTGATACTTTGCATTTTAACATTAATGAATTAAAATTTGGGATTACACTTTAAGCAAACACTTGCCTTATTAATTAGACTTAACACAATATAATTAAAAAAGTGAAAGTACCATGAATACGCAAGTGGATGCTTCCGTTTTCTGTTATTCCCAAATGTTCTTTTGTGGTATATAGCATTCTTAGAAAGAAAAACAATAAAGCAAATGATAATTTGAATGTGGTTATAATTGGCAAACTATAGCAATTTTATCCTTCCTCCCAATGTGCTTTTCACATGTGCCCTTAAAAAAGACTGAAGTGGGGTTCAGTGCCCGTAGCACAGTAGTTATAGCACCAGCCACATACACTGAGGCTGTCAGTTTGGAACCCAGCCCAGGCCTGCTAAACAACAATGACACTGCAACAAAAAATCGCTGGGCATTGTGGCAAGCACCTGTAGTCCAAGCTACTTGGGAGTCTGGGGCAAGAGAATCCATTAAGCCTGGGGCAAGAGAATCCCTTAAGACCAAGAGTTTGAGGTTTCTGTGATCTGTAACACCATGGCACTCTACCAAAGTTGAGGTAGTGAGACTTTGTCTCCAAAAAAAAAAGGCAGAAGTGTTAGTTGCATTACATCTTTCACCTAAGCTAAATGGAAATGAGGGTAGAAATAGGGTGGATGTGTTAATCCTTTTATTTTAAATATGTAAAAAGATGTCTATACATATATGTATACAAAGGGTGTCAAAAAATGTATACACTTTTTAAGAGAGGAAAATTTTGTATTAAAATTGTAATACTCAATATATTCCAATGCCAAAAGATGAATACAAGTCACCTTGAGCACCTTTTGTAATTGTGGGAGTCAAATGTGACTTGAATATTATATATTTCATATAGCCTTTTCCTTTCTGGTGTGTATATATTTTTGGCACCGTTTGCATGATTGACAATTTTGTGTGGCCATTATCTCCTTGACTGTCACAACAATACTGTACCAGAGTCGGAGCCAGTTATTTTTCCTTGTTACAGATCAGAGCATAGACTTAAACTTTATTTGAGGTCACACAGCTAGTAAATACCAAACTTGGAAAACTGTAAATTTCCGGACATCCATGGAACTCAATAGAGTTTTTATGACCACTCCAAACTCTCTTCTAACAGCACAGAATGATGATGAAGATGAAAATGATGTGGAAGCAATGATAATCATCACCATCAACATTCTTATCATCAAATAAAAGCCACTACTGATGGTTTTACCACACTCTAGGAACTGTGCAAAGCACATCACATATATTATACCCGTTAGTGCTAACAGCAACCCTGTGAGATACTCTGAATGCCACCTGACAGGTGAGAAAACTAAGATTCATAGAGGTTGAACGACTTTCCCAAGGTCACAGGGCTAGTAAGTGGCGGGACCAGACTTTGAATGTCTGAGTCTGGCTCCCTTCAAAGACCGTGCCTTTCACCACCACACTGTAAAGAGCAGCAATAACGTCTTTGAGTTGAAACCCCCCAGAATCACAGAAATTCCTGCCCAATTCCTCAGCTTATTATCTACACCCCATGACAGGCAAGCAGGGCAGGCCAAGGGGATCTAGGGAACAATTCTTGAGGATGTTGTATTCGTCAGGACTGGCACTTATTTTCCTGATTTCCTGAGTCCAGGAGTAAACTGCGAAGGAAAAACAACTCCCAACTAGAGCTGAAGTGATTACCCATTTTCCTTTTTGTAGCTGGCTAGAATTTGAAATAAATGAGCTGTTGCTCATAAAGTTTGTAGAACTTCTTATTTTTCATTGTGAAAGCTTCTCTGCCAAAGTAGTAACTGTCACTGAGAGAATGGGCATTAAGGAGTCACACAAATGACAGCGTTTTCTAAGAATAAAGTTATTCTAAAGGGTTTAGTGCCATGGCAGATTCTCATTTCCCTGGCAAAAGGGTGGATTGTGGAGGGAAGCAGATGAGTTGAGAGGTCCCAGATACTAATCAGGGGACTTGTGTATCTTTGATTGCTATGAAGGGTCTTTGGTTATAATCTCTTTAGGCTTAGCACTGAGATACCAGAAACAAATGGAAAGTACAGAAAGCCATTTTTCCTAAGTACAGAGCTGAAGCTTCTTTGGAGGTACATTTGATTAGCTTTTGGCATCTTTAGAAATTAGCTGTGAATCATGCTCAACTCTACATATCTTTTATTTTAGTATACCTGTAATGGGTGTCATTTTACACCTGGCCTTCCACTGTCTTGCATTCCTTTCTCTAAAACAATTACATTTTCTGTTGTTTATAATCACATTTTAAAATATTTTTTATTAGCAAAAGGAGCACTTTTTTCCTGTTCTAAAAATCCTACTAGCAAAACTAGGGATACAACAAAAAGATCAGTGATTGCCAGGGGATGGGAGTTGGGTGGAAGGGATGGATCAGTGAAGCCCAAAGGACTTTTTAGGGCAGTGAGAACCCTCATAGTATAATGGGAGACACATGCCATTATTTATTTCGTCAAACTCATAGAATGAACAATACTAAGAGTGAACCATAATGTGAACTATGGATTTGGGGTGATAATGATATATCCACGTAGCTTTATCTGGTAGAAGATGTTGAAAAGGGAGGGCTGCATATATGTTGGGGCAGTAAGTATATAAGAAACCACCATCCCTTTCTCTCAATTCTGCTGTAAATCTAAAATTGCTCACATAAAGGCTTTTTTAAAAAGCTCATTATACAGAAATGGATGAATTAGAGTATCAGAATTCTTCTTAACATAACTTCTGGGAGAAAATCACTATCAAGACTTTTGACATGTATCATTTCAAGCCTTTTCTTTTTTATGCACTCGTTTTTATGCAGACTTTTCCTGCTGTGAATACTGTTTTGCAAATTAATTTTTATTTTAAAACAATTATAAATAAATGTCTTTTTATGTCAGCCCTTATAGGCCTATCATCATTTTGGCCTCAGCACTGACTACATAAAGTATACCATAATTTATGAAGCCAATCACCTACTGATGGACATTTGGGTTGTTTTAGTTTTTCACTATTACAATGATACAATCAACATAGTTGTTTTTTTTTTTTTTTTTTATTTACTTAGAGACAAAGTTTTACTCTGTCCCCCTGGGTAGAGTGCTGTGGTGTCATAACTCACAGCAACCTCACACTCTTGGGCTCAAGTGATCCTCTTGCCTCAGTCTCCCGAGTATCTGGCACTACAGGCCCCACCACAACACCTGGCTATTTTTTAGAGATAATCTACTCTTGCTCATGCTGCTTGCTAACTCCTGAGCTCAAGCAGTCCACCCACCTTGGCCTCCTAGAGTGCTAGGATTACAGGTGTGAGCCACAGTGCCTGGTCCATTAACATAGCTTCATAATTTCATCTGTAGGGTAAGGACCTGGGCCAAAAGATATGCACAGCTTAAATTTTTATAGATTTTGCCAAATTCCTCTCCAGAAGGCAATTTCTGTGCCTAGTCAGAAAGATATGAGAGTGGCTGCTTTTTCATGTTTTTCCCAGTACAGAATACTAAAACTACAGTCCCCAACCCCCAAGCCCTCAGGAGATGAGCAGGCTAGCTTTATCTGTATTTACAGCCATTCCCCATCACTCAAACCATCTCCTGAGCTCCACCTCCTATCATCTCCTGAGCTCCACCTCCTGAAGCCTAGAGCGGCATCAGGCTCTCATAGGAAAGCAAACCCTACTGTAAACTGCTCACGTGAGGGATCTAGCTTGTGTGCTCCTTGTGAGAATCTAATGCCTGATGATCTGAAGTTGTGCTGAGGCAGTGATGCTAGCACTGGGGAGTGGTTGCAAATATACATTATCATTAGCAGAGAGATTTGACTGTACAGGGACCATAATAAATCAATTGCTTACAGACTCATATCAAAACCATCTCCCCCCATCCATGAAAAAATTATCTTCCATGTTACCAGTCCCTGGTCTCAAAAAGGTTAGGGACTGCTTATGAGTGAGCATGAACACATTGTTATGTAATTATTATCATATAATATTAGATGTTTGTACTCCTGGCAAAATTTTTTGAAGAAGAGTATGCTTATGTTTCTTTATGTGTAATTGCTTGCGCTTACCCTTCTCTTGCAAATTGTCTTGTTCAATTAGTATTTTTCAATGCACTCCTGTGAGATTTGCTAATCGATGCAACACGCTTTCAGAAAGGGCCTGGCACTAGGTTTGGTAACAAAGGAAATTTAAAATTGAAAAAGGAACAGGCTCTCTTTCTATGGAACATCATCCTTTTTAAGAATAGCTCAACACTGATGAAATTAAGACACAGAGCAATCCAGGACCCATCACAAGTCCTCAGTTATATAGGAATTTACATAAATGTCTCTGAAATCCTTATTCAGTATGACACAGAGGCACACTGCAGATAATTAGAACAAAAGCCCTGTTAATCTTTACTAATGACAAGGAGGTCTATGACAAATTACCTAAATTAGCAATTTAATATTTACACAAGGTGATGGAACTTTTCAAAAATTTGTATATCAAATTAATTTTTATCATGGTGCTCATCTTAACAACTTTTATTAAATGTTGACATTGAAAAGAGTATGCCAAGGAGGAGTTAAAAAAGTAACTCAAATATTTGCCGATCCCTGTTTCCTCACAGATACAAAAGCATGATGAAAGAGTTTGTCTTCTGGGTTAATTTCAAGAATTTATTCTTATTTATCTCTAGATTTAGTTTATTCCTAGCTCAAATAAGAAGGGACTGTTTTCTACAACCTTCTTGTAAGTCGTCACAGCAATGGTCGAGAGAGTGAATGCCACCAGTAATATACCATTAAATATGCTTTTTTGTCAGTATAAGTCACTGTCTTGGACTAATAGGAATTTGACCATTTCCCAATCTGAAATTACCACTCTGATTACATGGTCTTTAGAGATGGAACTCAGTCTCTCTGCAGAGTGAATGTTCTCTAAAGAATGATAAAGTTCAGTGTTTCTTTTGTACAGATTTTTAAAAAGTAAAGCATAAATATCCCGTATTGGAACAAACAGTGCCATAGAAGAAAATGAATGTAAATGCCTTATGTTGTGCAAGACTAAATGAAACTATAATGTGAATTCCTCCCTAACTCATGCTCATCACTGGTGCCAGATGACTGTGTTTCTATGGTTTTAAAAATCACTTCAATTTTCAACCAAATGCTGCTAGCCAGATAAACAGCATGTCTCTGGCACTTTTTATAATGCTTTCTAGAAGAAAAATATAGACAGTGAGAAATTTTTGAAAAGCATACTCAGCTC
Organism: Loris lydekkerianus; assembly: GCA_963574355.1. Lineage (NCBI taxonomy): Eukaryota > Metazoa > Chordata > Mammalia > Primates > Lorisidae > Loris > Loris lydekkerianus. The sequence continues at coordinate 7,292 of CAUYPK010095962.1, read as the reverse complement.
TCTTTCAAAGACTTATCAACAGGAGTCCTTAGGGACACGTGGAACTTTTGAGCCCTCATCTGTTGACTTACTCGATCAGTAAAAGCTTTCCAAACATGTAACTAGATGAGGATCGGGTGCATGCCCTCTGCCATAGACACAGCCCACGTTCCACCATGTTTGGGTCCTAGCACCCCCACCCACACCCAATCCTCGCTAATTCCACGATAGGAAGGCACCCACTTCTTAATCAGAAATTTATGAATGGCTGCCGGTACAAAAACAGACCCCTTTATTCATTTAGCACAATTTTTCAATGCCCACTCTGTGCCAGGAACTGTTCTTGCTCCTGGAGATCCAGAGGAGAACAGGATAGACTGGGTCCTTCTCATGGAGCTTCATGTGGTAGTGAGGGGGAAGGAACTGAGAAAATGAACCAGCGAGCAAGCAAGGAACAAGACTGTGTCAGATAACAACAGGTGCCATAAAAAAGTTAAAGAGTGATGTAATGGAGAATACCCATGGAGGGAAAAGGCAGAGAGGTCCCTTCTGTGAGAGGATATGTGAGCTGAGACCAGAATGGCAAGGATAAACCAGGAGATGATCTGGAGAAGAGTTTCTGTGTATGGAACAGCCAGGGGAAGGCAGGAAGGGCCCGAGTGGTAAAGGAACAGAAGGAGGCCAGGGGTGGCAAGAACAGGATTGGCTGAGTGTGCTGTGGAGTGCAATAAGTGAGGCAGCAGCCACTATCACACACGGGACGGCACTTGAGTTTTATTCCACAGGAAATGAGCATCCTTTGCTTAAAACTCGGGAAGTGACATGACCTGCGTTACAGATTTTAAAAATTGTTTTAGCTGCTGTGTGAAAAATATTTTTTTTCAGTGAGAGAAGGAAACCAGTTAAATGGCTATTGCGGTTAATCAAAGCAAGAGATTATGCTGGGTTAATTCAGGTTTTAGCAGTTGCGAGAGAGATACCGGCACAGATTTGGAATATATTTGAAGGTATGATTCACAGAACTTACTGATAGGAAGAGTGAATGGAGGAGAAGGTAAGGCAAAGAAGGAATGAAAGTTTGGGGCCCCAAACTGGGAGGATGATGGTAGGAGGTTGGTAGGCATGGATCTGTTGTTATATGTTGGACTTGTAAAGTTGAGATATTTATTAAATGCATGAGTTAGGGGTGTTTGTTTTGGGTTTTTTTTTGGTTTGGGGTTTTTTTGCAGTTTTTGGCCAGGGCTGGGTTTGAACCCACCACATCTGGCATGTGGGGCTGGCGCCCTACTCCTTGAGCTACCACAAGGCCCCACCCTTGTTTGTTTTTTAACCAGAGAAGGGATGGTCTGTTGCAGAAAGCTGGGGAATTTGTACTGGAGATGAAGAAGGAATGGAGAGAGTCCTGTCATCAGCTGTCATCAGCGAGGTGCACTCAGACTAAAGAGGCCATGAAGATTTCTGTATAAGCCAAAATGATAAGGGAGCAGAAACTCTGAATCAACAGGGAGGAAGAAAACTATCAGAGAAACATACACTTGAAAAACCAGTAGGGTGCACGTCCTGTGAGAGAGGTGGGAGGGGAGTTGTTGATCCCTGGAGCTGCTGCCTCTTTCTTTCTTATTTGCTGGCTCTGTCCATTTGTATCTTTACAAAATTGTGCTCTTTTTTTGTTGTAACTTGAACAGAGCTCTGTTTCTACTACGCGAACCTAACTGGAATAAATATGTAGGCAGCCCAAGGACCACAGAGATGAGTAAGACAAAGCCATTATCCTCAAAGAATTCATTGTTCAGTGAAGAAGAAAAGATAAGCGGATACATAAATAATTATGTAAAATCATGTAAAGTGAAAATGGAATACTAAAGGTGTTAAAACACTCTTTGCCATTGAGCTGAAATATTTCTTTGTAATCAAACAAAAAATAAAATATACAACTTGCCCGTTGGAATCTGCATTCAGTAATACAAAGTATCAGTGACAATTTCTAGCAGGAAATATATGGCATTATACAAGGTAAAGTTTCTTAAATTTCGTCATGGTTTTGACCATAACTTCATATTGCCTGAGCTATTTATTTAATATTTCCATTTGATTAAACTTACTTTTGTAATTTCATTATATGCTTTAGCCCAGTGGTTCTCAACCTTCCTAATGTCCTGATCCCACAGGTTGAGAACCACTGCTTTAGCCCCTCTTAAGCAATAATGCCCTTGAAATAATGAAGTAATGTGAAAATAAAGAGAAGTCCTCCCTCCGTGTACCTCAAATCCTCTCACAGCCACTAGGGCTATATGTGGTTGTGTTTAATAGGAATCTAGCTACATTAACAAGATCTGGCTTTGGACTTGGCTTCTTCACGTAGCAATTATGAGATTCTAGGTGAGTTGATCTCTTTTATCCTCAGCAATTAAATGAACACAATACCTGCCCTGCCCACCATACAAAGTGATTATAAGGATCAAATAAGCCACAGTGTGTCACATTGCTTTGTAAAAGAAAAAGGGTTCAACAAATGATAGTGGTCAGGAAATGATAATGCAGACGTGTATGTTAATGATTATACAGGCGCTTCCTGGTGTGAATGCCCTTTGGGAAAAGCACTGGCATTTAAAAACCAAAAATATTTCAGATTGTATATGAAACCAGCACATTGTACCCCTTGACTGCACTAATGTACACAGCTATGATTTAATTTAAAAAAATAGAAATCAGAAAAAAGGAGGGATTGGAATGTTATTTTCATGTACAAATGGTTTTAAAGCAACAAAAGTAAAGAAAGACTGGATTAACAAAACAAAACAAAAAAAAAAAAAACACGAAAAGAATGTTTTCTCTTCTAAGCTGTTTCCCCCAGAATGTTCCAGCTCTTTCTAATCTTCTCTAAACTTATCTTCACTTAGGAGAACCACACAATTTCATAATTGCTCATTCATTGCTTTTGGGGTGCTAATGATTATTTCTACCCAGCAAGCCTCCTCTTCGCAAGCAAATCTCCAAAGAAGGAATCTTCTTTTGACAAGTGAGTTAACAATTCTAAAACAAACTATACATGGTGTGGTGTGAAAAAGGAGTCAGTGCCACTTGTGGGCTAGCTGCTAGAGTCCTTGTACAAGCTATTAGTCTCTCTGAATGTATTTTCTAATTTGGAAAATAGAACTAATAATCTCTGTTTTGTAAGTTTTGTGGAATGTAATGAAATAATGATAGTGAATTGCTTAACACAGTGTCTGGCCCATAGCAAGCTATTAAAAAAAAATAAGCCATTATTATTGCAAGAGCAATGAGAATTACTAGCCACATCAGCAGCATATCAATATTAGGAGTCTAGGATTGTGCACATCATTGTATCCCTCTCATAGGGTTATTGTGAAAATTAAATGAAAGTTGTCACATGTAAACACTGTCTGTCATGTGATAAGCACTTAACAGACGTGAGCCTTTGCTATCATGGTCGGCTTTTGTTACCTCAGGGTCTATCTATTATAAGTCTTATTTTGGATAAAGTGGAATATGATGACTTAAAAGATTTCTTAGTGGTAGAAAGAAAATTATGCATTTAATTGGAATTGATCATCAGGGCTGTTATTTGTTATTTGAAATTAAAATATAAGATTTTAGCACAATGCTGGAAACTAATAGATGCTAAAAAAAAATACAATGTGATGAACAGAAAACATTAGCATCTGGCTTGATTTCAACAAGTAAAGCTCTTACTAAAAAAGATCTAGACCGGTGCTATTATACACTAGTTATGTGTAGCTTCTGAGCACCTGAAATGCGGCTGGTCTGAATGGAGTTGTGCTGTCGGTATCAAACACACAGCAGATTTTAAGCACTTAGTATTAAAAAAAGAATATTAAAATTTCACTAATAATAATTCATGTTGATTATATATTGACACAGAAATATTTTAGATATATAGCTTTAACTAGATAGGCTGTTAAAATTAATTTCACCTGCTTCTTTTTTTTTTTTTTTTTTTTTTTTTTTTTTGCAGTTTTTTGGCCGGGCTGGGTTTGAACCTGCCACCTTCAGCGAATGGGGCTGGCACCCTACTCCTTTGAGCCACAGGCACCGCCCTGCTTCTTTTTTTTTTTTTTTTTTTTTTTTTGATGTGCCTACCAGACAATTTAAAATTACACACGTGGCTCCCCTTAGTTGCTTGCATTTTTGTTCTATTGGACAGTACTAATCAATGACATTTTTTAAGATTTTATTTTTTTAGAATAATTTTAGGTTCACTGATCTTTTTGCTGTCTCTTTAGTTTTGCCTTTTACAGAATGTTATGTAGTTTGTACCACACAGTATGTAGCTCTTTTAGATTCTTTCAGTCAGTAGTATGTCTTTAAGATTTCTCCATGTCTTTCCATGGCTTGGTAGCTCATTTCTTTTTAGCAACACATTATATTCCATTGTCTGGATGTACTGCAGCTATCCATTCACCTACAGACAGACCTCTTTGATGCTTCCAAGTCTTGAGAATTATGAATGTAGCTGCTATAAACAACCGTGAGCAGGTTTTTGTATAGACATAAGCTTTTAACTTTGGGTAGATACAAAGGAATGTGATGGATGGATTACATGGTAAGAATATGTTTAGTTTTATAAGAAAACACCCAACTGTCTTCCAAAGTGGCTGAGCCAGCTCAACGCCTGTAGCTCAAGTGGTTAGGATGCCAGCCACATACACCAGAGCTAGGGGATTCAAATCCAGCCCGGGCCTGCCAAACTACTACTTTGACAACTACAACCAAAAAAATAGCCAAGAGTTCTGGCAGGTGCCTGTAGTTCTAGCTACTTGAAAGGCTGAGGCAAAAGAATCGCTTGAGCCCAAGAGTTTGAGGTTGTTGTGAGCTGTGATGCCACAGCACTCTACCCAAGGTGACAGCTTGAGACTCTGTCTCAAAAAAAAAAAAAAAAAAAGTGGCTGAGCCATTTTACATTCCCACCAGCAATGAATGAGAGTTCCTGTTGCTCCATATCCTTACCAAGATTTAGTGTTGTTAATGTTCTGGACTGTGGCCATGGTGATAAGTATGTAGTGGTATCTCATCATTAGTTTAAATTGCATTTCCCTAATGGCATGTGATGTGGAGCATCTTTTCATTTATTTGCCTTCTGTATACCATCTTTAATGAATGTTTGTTAAGGTCTTTGGCCCATTTTCTAATAAGATATTTTGTTTCTTTATTATTGATGTTTAAGAGTTCTTTGCATATATTAGACAACAGTCCCTTATCAGATTTGTCTTTGCAAATGAACAAATATGTTCTGTTAGTCTGTAGCTCGTTTTCTTATTCCCTTTATAATCTGAGCCATTTTAAATGTTGACAAGATACTGTGGTTCATCTTATAATTATACAGTATCAAATGGCCCTTTGCAACTGAAAACTGCAACAAAATTCTTTTGGAATTTTAATCACAACTCTTTTTATACTATTTATTTCTTGTTGAAGCTATTTTTTTTTTTTTTAATTGTTTGGGATTCATTGGGGGTACAAAGAACCAGATTACACTGATTGCATTTGTTAGGCAAAGTCCTTCTTATAATTGTGTTCCGCCCCCAAAAGGTGTGTCACACACCATGACCCTCCACCCCAACCCCCTCCTTCCCTCTCTCCTCTCCCTTCTTCCTTACCCCTGTACTAGGTCAAGGGGAGAGCAAAGAGAGGGAAGGAGGGAGGGAGGTTGGGGAAGAGCACCGTTCTCCCCTACCCCCACCCCCATGGTGTACTAGGTCATTAATTGTACTAATATCAGAATTGAGTACATTGGATTCTTGCTTCTCTATTCTTGTAATGCTTTACTAAGAATAATGTGTTCCACTTCCATCCAGGTTAATACAAAGGATGTAAAGTCCCCATCTTTTTAAATGGCTGAATAGTATTCCATGGTATACATATACCACAGCTTGTTAATCTATTCCTGGGTTGGTGGGCATTTAGGCTGCTTCCACATTTTGGTAATTGTAAATTGAGCTATGATAAACAGTCTAGTGCAAGTGTCCTTATGGTAAAAAGATTTTTTTCCTTCTGAGTAAATGCCCAGTAATGGGATTACAGGATCAAATGGGAGGTCTAGCTTGAGTGCTTTGAGGGTTCTTCATACTTCCTTCCAAAAACATTGCATTAGTTTGCCGTCCCACCAACAGTGTAAAAGTGTTCCTTCCTCTCCACATCCATACCAGCATCTGCTATTTTGAGATTTTGTGATGTGGGCCATTCTCACTGGGGTTAGATGATATCTCAGAGTGGTTTTGATTTGCATTTCTCTAGTAATTAGGGACAATGAACATTTTTTCATATTTGCAAGCCATTCATCTGTCTTCTTTAGAGAAGATTCTATTCATCTCTCTTGCCCATTAATATATGGGATTGCTGGCTGTTTTCATGTGGATTAATTTGAGTTATCTATAGATCCTAGTTATCAAGCTTTTCTCTGATTCAAAATATGCAAATATCCTTTCCCATTGTGTAGGTTGTCCATTTGCTTTGGTTGTTGTCTCCTTAGCTGTACAGACGCTTTTCAGTTTCATTAAGCCCCATTTGTTTATTTTTGTTGTTGCAATTGCCAGGGAAGTCTTCTTCATAAAGTCTTTCCCCAGGTCTATATCATCGAGTGTTTTTCCTATGCTTTCTTTGAGGATTTTTATCATTTCATGCCTTAAATTTAGGTCTTTTATGCATCTTGAATCAATTTTTGTGTGTAGAAGAAGGTACAGGTCCAGTTTCAGTCTTTTACATGTGGATATCCAGTTCCCAACACCATTTATTGAATAGGGAGTCTTTCCCTCAGTGTACATTCTTGTTTGGTTTATCAAAGATTAGGTGGCTGTGAAATGAACATTAGTTTCATTTCCTGGTTTTCTTTTCAATTCCAAATGTCTTTGTCTCTATTTTTGTGCCAATACCATGCCGTTTTGACCACTATGGCCTATGGTATGCTGATGCCCCCATCTTTGTTTTTATTACTAAGAACTGCCTTAGCTATATGGGTTTTTTTCTAGTTCCATACAAAATGAAGAATTATTTTGTCCAAGTCTTGAAAGTACAATGTTGATATTTTAATAGGGATGGCATTGAATTGGTAGATTGCTTTGGGAAGTATAAACATTTCAACAATGTTGATTCTTCCCAGCCATGAGCATGGTGTGTTCTTCCATTTGTTAATATCCTCTGTTATTTCCTTTCTTAGGGTTTCATAATTTTCTTTATAGAGGTCCTTCACCTCTTGTGTTAGGTATATTCCTAGGTATTTAATTTTCTTTAAAACTATGGTGAAGAGGTTTGTGTCCTTAATTGGCCTCTCATCT
>CAUYPK010095960.1:0-10951 GCA_963574355.1 Loris lydekkerianus | reverse complement strand
AGGAAAAAACTCAACAGGCTAAAAAGTATGTGAAATTAAACTTGATAAAATTAAATGGAGACAATATTATATTTTATACTTAAGTCTGAAAGAAAATAAAAATTATGTGATTATGGACAAAGCTAATTTGAACTTGTGCTGCTTTCGTGAAAGACCACTGACTAGAATGAGAAAAGCCCCAATCTTTGCTGGCCAACCAGCCTGTGAGTTGGACAGGCATGGGATAAAGCGTGAGAGGGTCTCATCCATAGGAGGCCATAAAAATGGTAGAAGAGGTCGGAAGGGGGCGTGCAGAGGCTCAGGCCCGGAGAAGCACAGATGGCCAAAGATACCCTGGTCTCATGCACTTCGATGTGGCAGGCAGATTCATCTTGAGAAGTTCCAGGTGACTGGCCAATTAGAAGGCAGGAATGGCCACAATCAGTTCCCACCCATATGAAATTTAGAAGAAGCCAGATACAGTCCAAATACATAAAGTTTAGATGGAGATCTTGGTCATTGCACTAGAGCAACGGAGTCTGGGGTTCAGCCAAGCCATTTAGCCATCACACGCCATAAGCATATTGTCCACATACTAAAGGTTTTTCAAGAGTCATAACCAAATTACTAGCTCCAAAATGCATAAAGAATGCTACAACATTAAAACTAATGTAATCTGTTAACAAGTCAGCTGCAGTCCAATGCTCTATAGTGATGTGTAAATTACATTTAATATGGGGTATGAATACATTTTATCCATATTTGATACAATGCCTGGAGTCTAAAAGCCATTACACAGGTGTGATCTAGTATAGACAGGGATTAATGGACTAGGCAGTGTAAATAGATAGGAGGAAACACTCTTAGAAAAGTCATTCTGGGGAATTACATATTGGCCCAACATGACTTGAGAGGGGTAGAGAGAAGCCTAAATATCCTGACCTTGTTTCTGGTGCATTAGGTCCAGAAAACATGACTATACTCTCAGATCTCAAACTGGAGGGATGTGAGGAGTGGCTCTTCACCCAGGGCCGAATTAACCTTGGAGGTAGATCCCCATACACGGAAATGAGACAGACAAGCCCAGGAGAGGCTGAAGAAACAAGGGGGACAGGGCTGCCTCCACATCTGGGACCCTGTACTTTGAGGGGCATATAAGCAACCGGGAAAATAATGAGCAGGAAAACGGCTGTGCTCGAAGACTGAGTAAGGAGCAGAGCCTGGAGAAAAACTTCACAAAGGAAGCATGAGAGGTGTCTTCAAAATTGGAAGATGCTATTATATAGAAGAAGTATTGGGCTTGTTTTCTATTCACCCAAGGGGTGAGCAAGGATTTGATGGTGGATGATCTCTGGGAAGATGAATTTTTAGTTATTATAAGGACATATTTTCTAATGATTCTCTAAAAACCTGGCAAACTAGTGATTTGATGGAGAAAATAGTGACACGGCTATCCTTAGGGAGCGGACGGCCAAATAGTAGGCTGCTAGTATCCAACAGTAGTTGTGTAGCTTTGTGTTTAACCATGAGAATGTATTTAAAATCTGGCTTCTATGGCTTACTTGTGGCTGCTTGGAATATCATGGAGATACAAAGATGAATGCAAAAGGAATCCAAAGCAGCCTTTTGAATAACTACAGCAGATCTGGAGCCACTGGAACATTAGATCCATTTGGTTTTCTTATCTGCTGCTAAGATCCTTAATTACAGATATCTAATAACTCTGTGAGACAAAGGACATACACACCTACAGCAGCAGAAATGGTGATAGAGTCCTCAAATGTCTCCCCTCCTGTGCGAGGAATACAAAAAATGAGGGAGAATCAGACTACTATGTTTATTTCAATAAGTGATTTTTTTAACAGTTGAAATGCTGATTGTGAGTGCAGGACACTTAAATTAGGTGCAAATAACGACTGATGTAAACAGGAAGGGGACACCTTGGCTCCTGTAACTGGACCAGGCCCTCTCCACTAAATATTTCTTGCTTTCCAACAGCGAAGAGAGAAGGAAATAGCTTTTCTTTCAATGATTGAACAAAAGCCCCGGGTTTCTCTAGGACTGGACCAACTTGGGCCACATGCTTATTTCTAAGAAATTAATTTGGCCAGGGGACTGCATTGAGCTCATGGTTTTAGACCTGGATAACTGCCAAACCTTGAGGCAATCAGCATAGCAAGGAGAAGGAAATTTAAATGATGGATCTAAGCCAGTGAAGACCCACACCCGAAATCTGAGAGGGAGCCCTGGCGGCCCCACACAAGGAGAAATATGGACTTCTGCACACACTTGCATTAGAAGCTTAAATCTACACATTATCTGAAACATAGTTAAGGAGCATACTAGACCATCCTCCCCTCAGCTCTTTTAATCCCATTGGGAAGGAGGGAGTAAAGGGCTGTGCCTCTGCAACCCTCCCTCTGCGGTGCCCGCTGGCCCCACAGTCCCTTTCTATCTGTGCTTGAAAAAGGTTCTCTTCTGGTCTTCAAAATAAAGACTGTTTCTTTGCTTGCTAAATAGACGTCATTTTCTAGAGCACTGGTGGGCTCCCAGGGAGGCTGAGTTGGGGCGCACAGGGCTCACAGGCACACCGGCCCACTGCAGCGCACACCTGCCTGTCACCAACACCTGGGCTTTTTGAATTCCTTGTCGTATGGCCCAGATCTGATTTCTGTCTGTCTTTTCTCCACCTTCTCAGTGTTTCAGTCAGTATTGATCCAAATCTGATCACAGATGAGATGGGAGCAGGAGATCAGGAGAAGTCTGGGAATGTTGAGGTGTGTGGAATTAAAACCCCACTCAGCCCACCATGCTCACTTTATTTAGCTGTGCATTGAATCCTTTATGTTTCCCTTACAACTTCTCAAGTTTGTCAAGTTGAAAAGGAACCATTCTAGATGCAGAATTGACCCTTGCTTCCTCTTCCTTTACATAAAAACCTCTCCTACTGGAGTACCCGTCTCAGCCTGTAAAGATAGACTTGGACCCCACTTTGGTAGAATCAGATAGTGATTTATTACACCTGCGCAGGGGACCTCTGCTCTCAAAGGCAGGTGGTCCCAAAGTAGAAGGCAGGTTGACCTTTATACCTTTTTTGTGCACTGTGGCAAGCCAGCCAGTACAGAAGCAGAACATTGTGGTTAGCTCAGGGCAGAGGTACTGAGAAACACAGCTTGAGTAAGTTTTCACTATTGTCTGTTCACCAGGAACTAGGGGGTTTTGGGGAACTTGGGGACTCTCTGTGCTTTCTCGTTCTGAAAGATTCCGTTTCTCGGAATCTATGGGGTGGGAGGCTGGGGTTTGGAGAGCTAACAGGCTTTTACGCTACCAGCTCTCTGAGGCCTCATCTCTAAAAATAAAAATAAATAAAATAAATAAAATTACATTGGGGAGTAATTTTTATTTTCAAATTAGAAAATGCATTCAAAATAGAGTGTTTCACAAAGCCAAGATGAACACTAACATCCAGATATATCTACATTTGCACCAGCTCCCTGCACCCTTATCTTGCAACATCAACTTAATTTTATCGTACTTTCTGCGCCACTAAGAAGTCCCCAGGGGCTGAGAGGAAATTTCAAGAGCTTCTGCATAGTTATTGTTGCTAGGAAACAGCCTCCTCGGTATCCAAGGGTTCAGGCTTTGAGACGCTGTGTGAAGTCACTGGCTCAGAAAGGAAAACCTTTGGTAAATAGGTTGTTTAGATGTGAGTAAATTGATGTTCTCCCTCTGCGGCAAAATGTTCTTGCGTAACCTTTGAATAATAGTGTATTTTGAGGTCTCTGTTCTTTCCTTTGGACTCAGCTGCCATTATTTCTCTCATGAGAACTCAGGCTTCTACCTGAAGTGGAGTGGGCATTTTTTTTCCTTCCCAAATCATCTGTAATTATCTCAGTGCCTTGAACACCAAGCATAATGGATTTTTGTTAAACTAAGTGCAAATGAGCTCGGATATAAAGACCCACGCCACTGACCATATAAATGGTCTAATACTGCTAACATCTCTGTTGGTCATTTGTTGCATTCTGGCTCGTTTATGGCGAATTGAAGTGTCCTGTTGCTTTTCAGAAGTGGGAGGCTATGAGATACGCTCTTTTGAGTGACCCATTCCCTCTACCCCTCTCAACTTTAAACTGTAAGCCGTCTCTGTTGATTTTAACTGGTGCTGCATGCTTCTCCCTGAAGATCCTACAATTCAAAGACCAGTTTGACCTAGTCATCTATATCACCTCTCACCTTAGCTAACCTAGTAAGCTTAAAATTAACAAGCAACATATTCCATTTCTTTAGTGCCCCAAGTAGTCAGTCTCAGGAATGCTACGAAATAAGTTACTAATGTCGAGTTACCAGTTTGGGACAATAGGCTCTGAACTCTAAGCAGCAAACAATATTCACTAATTCATTCATTCAAAAAAAAGTACTGAACAGCTGCTATGGACAGACTCTGTTCTAGGCATCAGGAATTTTATTAAATGAATTTTAAAAGGCCCTTTCTTTCAAAGAACTTATAATAGAATGAGGAATAGAAGAGATAAAAGGCAAAGTAAACAGAAAGCTGCAGAACCAGATGAAATACGCACCCATGGTATGAGCAGGACTGTGTCACAGACTGTCAGGAAAGCAGAACCACTCCGGGGTTCTCAAAAACAGAATTTAACAGAGAAAACTGGTTACAATGGTTGGAAGAGGCAAAAAAGCAGAAGGGCAAGGAAGAGGTGTGTTAAAGGAGCAAAATTCCAGAAGCTGCCCATGCCCGTGTGCTAGTGCATGCATTGGAATCTGTGGCCACATTAGCGCCGTTGTCCTTAATTGTGAAATTGCGGGAAGAGGGGTCACCATTTCTTCAGCTAAAAGAGTCCGCAGCCAGCCCAGCTGCCCGGGCACCCGAGGTCACGGCGAGTGTTTAAAGCGCTAGGTACATTTGATGCTGCCTTTGTTGTCCTTTATGCTGATGTTTTAGAGGTTCTGTAGATATTATGCCATAGTTTTTTTTATTTTCCAGAATAGCTTATAAAATGTCCAATACTTTTTCCTTTGAAAATACCTTATACTCCTTATATAACTTGGACTATACCTAAACAAATGTAAACAGTATAACCTAATAATTTGTACCTTCATTTTAATCTAAAATTAAGAAAAGTAAATCCCTTATACTTTCTGTCATGAAGATTGCCAGATTATTCTTATACTCTTATAATTTAAGAATAATATCAGGGTGACCTGCCAATCTGCAAAATAGTTTATTTACTAAGCACAGGGAAATCTGTGTTTTCTTTTGTTTTTTATGGCCCTTCTCCATATATGTCTTTTCTTTCAGAAATGCCTTCTGTTCATATATAAGGTTTCCTAAATGAGTCCGTCAAGCTTTTGTAGTTTCTTCATGCTTTCCAAATCTCTGTGAGTTCATTCTTTTCTGAAATAGGTTTGTCACGTTGTCTTCCAGGCCACTAATCCTGACCTCATCAGTGGCCATCTTCTCTTCAATCGTCTGACACACATTTTTATTCTGGATGTTCTGCTTGTCTTTCTTCTCTAGGGCTACTGGGTTCCTTGTATATATTGCTTTTTCTTGCATGTCTCTCGGGGTTTGGGCCCAACTGCCAGAGCACCTTAAATGGAACGAATGTTCTGGGTGGAAAGCATGGTGAGCTCCCAGCAGGTTGCCGTCCCCTGAAGGGTCAGGAGTCTCTCTCTCACTCACTCTCTCTCTCAGTCCACCTTTTCAACTCTCCCATATCCCCTTAAGGGACTAAAATTCCTCTGACAGTCACACAGATGGCAGCACCCTTTCCTTATTTATTAATAGAAAGCCCAAGAGCCGTTGCACCCAGCTCTCTCCTCACTGTCCTTGCTCTGATCCCCACGCAAGGCCTCCATGCTATTGCCCAGTTCTCACTGGTTGCTGAGGGGAAAACATCCCATGAAGCTATTGTCCACTGGATCTAGACAGGGCTGGGACATTACATTCCCCAGACGCCAGTTTCCGCTGGGCTTAGGAGAGAAAATGCATGGGCTGAATTAGAAATGAAAGAGAGGGCATCAAGTTGAGTTAGGTTGTCATACTGCCATGATCTATTTCTCTTCAGAAAGGAAATGTGGGTTCTAGTCACCATGAATGGTGTCCATGATCACCTGAAATTGACATTCAATTCTGTCTATAGATCTATCTAGATCTATCTAGATCTGCATTTTCCTGTGGAGTTTGCTCATAGATGTGTATCAGATTTTCAAAGAGATGTTTAGAATCACGGTCTCACAGAATCATCCCCAATATGCCAATGAGTCTCAGGTTGTTCTAAGTCCAATAAGTAAAAAGGGTCTCACACTCTCTCAGACATCAGTAATTATAGCTACAAGTAAACGTCCTCTATTTCTTGGTCTACACTTGCATCATCATAGAATGAGTTACTGGATAAAGAAGACAGCCCCCTAAAGAGAGGACAAGGAGACATGGAAGGATGTAGTTGAAAAAGAAATAAAATAAACTGAAACATATTACAATACTGACCTCCATAGGGTGGCAAAGGGTAACGAATGTAAAACTGTGAGTTCAGTACGTTCAGAGATAAGAACTCAAAAAAGAGCTTTTTGAAGAGAAGTTAAGAAACTTTAAATCAGTAAAAACACCTTTGCTTCCCCTCCAAAAATGGCGAGGTGGAGAAGGAATAATAGCTTAAAATGTCTTACATTCTTGAAGTAACAAGTTGATGGTGACCCCTGGCACTTGGCATTCAACTTCCAAATTTCAAATATGTGTCATTATTTTTTAGCTCTTAAAAAGATGTTCCTGGACTTAATCAAAAGGCCAGCATAATGTCTACTACAAAGAGCTTATGTGGTTACATTTGAAACACAAGCCCTAGTAATTCTGATGGAAAAAAAAGATTAGATGCTTTTTTATTTGAAGTGAATATAAAGAGATAATAAACTTAGAAAGATCTTCTTTGTCTGTAGTTGATAGAAAGGAGAAAATATGATTTTAATTATGCCTTAAATTATTTTTTTTTAATTTCAGAAAATTACAGGGTATGCACATTTTAGATGCATAATTTGCTTGTATATGTTTTAAGTCAAAGTTATAAGTGTATGCACCTTGAATTATTTTTAGATTTTTAAATATATCCATTTATTCTTTTTGTGGAAGTTATTCACACATGACTACAACCCAGCTAGACCACTGGCAAGTGGGAACAGAGTGAACAAGGAAGTCACCAGGCTGTCGACATAGGCCCTTCCTGCTGGACAGCTGAGGGTCGAACCGTCCACAGTGCTCCACTCATTCCCCTGAAATTAACCAAAGCTCACCCTCCTAAGTACAAAGATATCAAAGTATTACCAAAAATTACTATAATCCTAAAATTTCACCTATATATTAGCTTTAATAATATTAGCTAGAATCAAGGTTGTGAATAGAAGCCTGCCTAATTTTCTAAAAGAAATGTGCATTTCTTTTTAAAGTGTGTTGATCATCAATATGGGTATATAAAAATTTAGTCTTTCATTATGCTCCATCACTTTACCCCTTCTGCTTCCATTTTAACAAATATGTGCTCAATTATCATTGCTTGCTGTTGTTGTTGCTCTTGTTAAATATCGCATAGCCAAAATCTATGTCCAGATATGTGGAATCCAGCCATCCCTCATTTAACCAAAGAGTGAATGCTGGTAGACACAATGGGAATGAGGATACAGCGGTGATATCAGATACCCTTAAATCAACCAAAGCCACATCCACCCAAGCCAGAGGCACCTGACTTCTCAGTGCAGCCACTACCCCATCCCCAGAAAGGGCCCTCCATGTGTGACCTACACGCGTCCTAATTTAAGGCATTGCCACCTTGGCATTTCCTCCTGGGGATTTTCCCTGCAGCTCCCCATCTTCAAAATGAATTTCTGAACTCTATTTATGCTGTGTTTCTCTGTTTCAGATGGCTATACCACGGACGACATTGAGTTTTACTGGAACGGAGGAGAGGGGGCAGTAACTGGTGTGAATAAAATTGAACTTCCTCAGTTTTCAATCGTTGACTACAAGATGGTGTCCAAGAAGGTGGAGTTCACGACAGGTGAGGGTGCTTCCCCCACGTGAACCAAGGCACTGTGAGAAGGAAGAAGATGGTTCTAATCAAACGATGATCTGATTGCTTTTTTTTTTTTTTTTTTTTTCCTTTTTCAACTCAGGGGCATATCCACGACTGTCGCTAAGTTTTCGTCTGAAGAGAAATATTGGTTACTTTATTTTGCAAACCTACATGCCTTCTACGCTGATTACAATTTTGTCCTGGGTGTCCTTTTGGATCAACTATGACGCATCTGCAGCCAGAGTCGCGCTAGGTAACGCATCCCCAGCACTGCACAAAGCTAACAGGCTCAACCTTCAAACTACTAACCAATATTAGGAATTACAGCCAGGACTCTCACATAGCGAGCCAAAGAATTAGATTGCCAAAAAGTCCTTGAGTATAAAACATCTAAGTATAAGCATGTTTCCAATAAATGTTTTATAATGTACTATCTTTTTAGCATTTTACCAAAATAAAAAAGGATCTTGGAGACCAATTAGTTCTATGTAGGTATTTCATGGGATTTTAAATTCTCATAACACTAACTTTTGCCAACTAATTTTTGTGATGATTTCCTCTTTGAACTCTGTTTTTGACAGTAAGGGATGTTCATAATGTTTTATTTTCAAATGGATTTTGAGAAAGCTAAACTGACTATTAACAGGCTATACCAATTGTTGGGAAATATATTTTGAATATTATTAGTAACTAAAGTTAAACCATGTTAAGCTGAGTCCCATTTTTTAATTTTTTTTATTAAATAGTAGCTGTGTACATTAATGCAATCATGGAGTACAATGTGCTGGTTTTATATACAATTTGAAATATTTTCATTTAACTGGTTAACACATCCCTCATGGCATTTTCTTAGTTATTGTGTTAAGACATTTATATTCTACATTTAGTAAATTTCACAAGTACCCTTGTAAAATGCACCGTAGGTGTGGTCCCACAGATTACCCTCCATCCACCCATCCTTTCCCCTCCCCTCCCTCTCCCCTTTTCCCATATTCTTGGGCTATAATTGGGTTATAGCTTTCATATGAAAGCTATAAATTGGTTTCATAGTAGGACTGAGTACATTGGATACTTTTTCTTCCATTCTTGAGATACTTTGCTAAGAAGAATATGTTCCAGCTCCATCCATGTAAACATGAAAGAGGTAAAGTCTCCATCTTTCTTTAAGGCCGCATAATATTCCATGGTGTACATATACCACAATTTATTAATCCATTCATGTGTCAATGGGCACTTGGGCTTCTTTCATAACTTAGAAATTATGAATTGGGCTGCAATAAACATTCTGGCACAAATATCTTTGTTATAATGTGATTTTTGGTCTTCTGGGTATATATCTAGTAGAGGAATTATAGGATTGAATGGGCAGCTCTACTTTTAGATCCCTAAGTGTTGTCCAGTGTTTGGGGATTTTGTGATGTGGGCTAATCTTACTGGAGTTAGAAGATATCTCAAAGTAGTTTTGATTTGCATTTCTCTGATGATTAAGGATAATGATCATTTTTTCATATGTCTGTAGGCCGTGCACCTGTCTTCTTCAGAGAAGTTTCTTTTCAAGTCCCTTGCCCAGCTTGAGATGGGGTCACTTGTTCTTTTCTTGCTAATATGTTTGAATTCTCTGTGGATTCTGGTTATTAAACCTTTGTTTGAGACATAACCTGCAAATATCTTCTACCATTCTGAGGGCTGTCTGCTTGCTTTACTTACTGTGTTCTTAAATGGAAATCATTTCCACACAGTTTAGGAACCAGGCAAGGTTGCCCATTGTCTCCACTGCTTTTTAACATTGTGACGGAAGTCTTAGCCATCACAATTAGGCAAGAAAAGGCAATCAAGGGTATCCACATAGGGTTAGAAGAGATCAAACTTTCACTCTTCATAGATGATATGATTGTATATCTGGAAAACACCAGGGATTCTACTACAAAACTCTTAGACGTGATCAAAGAATACAGCAGCATCACAGGTTACAAAATCAACACTCATTAATCTGTAACTTTATATATACCAACAATAGACAAGCTGAAAAAACAGTCAAGGACTCTATTTCATTTACAGTAGTGCCAAAGAAGATGAAATATTTGGGAGTTTACCTAACAAAGGACATGAAAGATCTCTATAAAGAGAACTATGAAACTCTAAGAAAAGAAACAGCGGAAGATGATAACAGATGAAAAAACATACCATGCACAACAATGAGAAGAATCAACATTGTTAAAACGTCCATACTACCCAAAACAATATACAATTTTTTATTTATTATTAAATTATAGCTGTGTACATTAATTCAGTCATGGGGTTTCTTACACTACTTTTATATACCATTTGACATATTTTCATCACACAGGTTAACAAAGCCTTCCTGGCATTTTTTTAGTTATTGTGTTAAGACATTTATATTCTGCATTTAGTAATTTTCACATACAATATACAATTTTAATGCAATCCCTATTAAAGCTCCACTGTCATACTTTAAAGATCTCGAAAAAAATACTTTGTTTTATATGGAATCAGAAAAAAAAGCTCAAATAGCCAAGACATTACTCAGAAATAAAAACAAAGCAGGAGGAATCACACTACCAGACCTCAGACTATACTATAAATCGATAGTGATCAAAACAACATGGTACTGGCACAAAAACAGAGAGGTAGATGTATGGAACAGAACAGAGAACCAAGAGATGAACCCAGCTACTTACCGTTGTTTGATCTTTGACAAGCCAATTAAAAACATCCAGTGGGGAAAAAATTCCCTATTTAACAAATGGTGCTGGGTAAACTGGCTGGCAACCTGTAGAAGACTGAAACTGGACCCACACCTTTCACCATTAACTAAGATAGACTCTCACTGGATTAAAGATTTAAACTTAAGACATGAAACTATAAAAATA
>CAUYPK010095959.1:0-13679 GCA_963574355.1 Loris lydekkerianus | reverse complement strand
TAAATTTAAGTCCTTTATCCATCTTGAATCAATTTTTGTGAGTGGAGAAAGGTGTGGGTCCAGCTTCAATCTTTTACATGTTGATATCCAATTCTCCCAGCACCATTTATAGAATAGGGAGTCCTTACCCCAATGTATGTTCTTGTATGGTTTAACAAAAATTAGGTGGGGAAAGACTTCATGAAGAAGACTGCCATGGCAATTACAACAACAAATATAAACAAATGGGACTTAATTAAACTGAAAAGCTTCTGTACAGCTAAGGAGACAACAACCAAAGCAAATAGACAACCTACACAATGGGAAAGGATATTTGCATATTTTGAATTAGACAAAAGCTTGATAACTAGGATCTATAGAGAACTCAAATTAATCCACACAAAAAAAGCCAACAATCCCATATATCAACGGGCAAGAGACATGAATAAAACCTTCTCTAAAGAAGACAGACAAATGACTAACAAACATGAAAAAATGCTCATCATCCCTAAGTATTAGAGAAATGCAAATCAAAACCACCCTGAGATACCATCTAACCCCAGCGAGAATGGTCCAACATTACAAAATCTCAAAACTGCAGATGCTGGCATGGATGTGGAGAGAAGGGAACACTTTTACACTGCTGGTGGGACTGCAAACTCATACAACCTTTTTGGAAGGAAGTATGGAGAAACCTCAAAGAACTCAAGCTAGACCTCCCATTTGATCCTGCAATCCCATTACTGGGCGTCTACCCAGAAGGAAAAAAATCCTTTTATCATAAGGACACTTGCACTAGACTGTTTATTGCATCTCAATTTACAATTACCAAAATGTGGAAACAGCCTAAATGCCCACCAGCCCAGGAATGGATTAACAAGCTGTGGTATATTGCCCCGACCCGCGGGACTAATTCAGCAGGGACCTAGGGTATGAAATGAGGGAGTGGGTGGGAACAAGAGACATGAAAAACCGGGAGCAAGACAGTATTCTGATCAAACTCCCCAAAGCTTAAACTCAGGTTTTTGGCTCCTGGCAGTATATGTACACCATGAAATACTATTCAGTCATTAAAAAAATGGAGACTTTACATCCTTTGTTTTAACCTGGATGGAAGTGAAAGACATTATTCTTAGTAAAGTATCACAAGAATGGAGAAGCATGAATCCTATGTACTCAATTTTGATATGGGTACAATTAATGACAATTAATGACACAGTGGGGGTGGGGGAAGTAGAGAGCAGAGAGAGAAAGAAGGATGTAGGGGTGGGGGAAAGGAAAATCAGAGAGAGGGAAGGAGGGAGAGGTGGGGTCTTGGTGTGTGACACACCTTCTGGGAGCAAGACACAATTATAAGAGGGACTTTACTTAAAAGCAATCAATGTAACCTGGTTTCTTGTACCCTCAATGAATCCCCAGCAATAAAAAAATGGTTAAACATTTTTTTAAAAAGTTTATTTCTAATTTATTTTCAGGAAATTTTTCCTCATTGCTTTTTTGTAAAATATAACTGTTTTTCTCCAGCTATGATCTATTTGGAAGCTAATTATTTGAAAAGGAATGAGGAGAGCGTGGCTAAGATTACTTGGTGATCACCTACGATTCACACTCTTTCTATGGCATGGAATGGTTGCTAGGAGCAGCTGTCCAACCAGTGATTATAGTTCTCAGTGCCTCCCCACACCCATCCAGGTGATTTGAGCTTGCTAGTAGAGAGTAGAGAGTTGCTACATGGCCAATTAAGGGGCTGTGACTTCTCCATGGTCTCTTCCCCATCTGAAATCTAAATGGAGGAAAACCCTGGGGTCCTATAGAAAAGTGAGGTCACAAAGTAGAAGGAGGCCACCACCAGGCAAGAATACCACCATTGTATTTATAGAGCAAGAATTAAATTTCTATTTTGTTAAGTCACTAAAATTTTGTTATGGTTTATCTATTATAGCATCTAGTACATTACCTTATCAATACAGAGGGGTATCAGGAATTTTTCCTATCAATCATCAATCTCATACACAGAGCATAACCTAGGAATACACTGTGCCTTTCCAAAACCTCCAACTTTGAAACAGGTTTCAGAAAAACCATACAAAAGAAATACCTAGAGTGATGTAGGGGTATTATTTACTAAACCCTCAGTCTGAGCTGGGTCAGATCCCATCATGTTTGCCTTCCAGGAAAGGGAACAGGCCAGAGGATCCAGAAATGGGCCCCAAAAGGGGTTGTTCAGGACTTTATCACTTGGAAAAGACACATTGCTAATAGGCAGGAAGTTAATAGGAGCCTAGGACATGTAGCCAAAAGGTAGAAAACTCAGGGTGTAGATTAAACAGGGGTATCAGCCTGGACAAATAAAGATTTAAAAATAGAAGAAAGAGGCTCAGCGCCTATGGCTCAAGTGGCTAAGGCACCAGCCACATACACCTGAGCTGGTGGGTTCGAATCCAGTCCAGGCCCGCCAAACAACAATGACGGCTGCAAACAAAAAATACCTGGGCGTTGTGGCAGGTGCCTGTGGTTCCATCTACTTGGGAGGTGGAGGCAGGAGAATCACTTGAGCCCAGGAGTTGGAGGTTGCTGTGACCTGTGATGTCACGGCACTCTACCCAGGGTGATAGCTTGAGGCTCTGTCTCAAAAATAAAAAAAAAATAAAAAAAAAATAGAAGAAAGATAAGTAAACCAGTTGGGGATAATATGAATGCAGGGGCAGAACAGGGTTTGTTAGGGCTTGAATTTGGTGGAACTGCTTCTGTTTGTGTAGTTGTTCCTCATCTGTATGACATAGTACACTCTGTGAACTTTCCTTTGGGCTGCCTAGAGCTCTTCCAATCCACTGGGCCTTTAACTAACATATGCAAGCAGCCTATCTAGGATTTTGTGTGCCTTTCATATTCTCTGATTGATGTGACACAGTATGGAGGTGTGAGGACACAAGACAAGCAGGGAACAGGGATGGTGAGAAGACTATCCTGGTCACCCTGAAGGGGTCCAGCAGGCTGTCTTTTTCTGAGTTTGGTGTAGTTCCAGGTGGCTCCAGTGAGATGGGAGGAGTCTGCCTGACCAGCTCCCAGATCTGTTGCCCTTGAATCTTACAATTCTTTCTCTTTCTCTTTTGATAGCTGGCTAAACATAATTTGCAGTTCCTACTCTTCTCTTCTCATATCCTACTTCTCATATCCTACTTGGATATGAGAAGAGAAGAGTAGGAACACCTACTCTAACACCTACATTTCAGGTGTTAAGAGTCCCAGGCAGAAAAGAGTGGAACATTTCCCTACTAGGTCAATTTATTCTGAGTGTGGAGATGTAGTGAGTAACTAAAAGCAAATTCCATTCAGTATAAAGGGCTCTAATTTTCTAGGGAAAGGAGTTTCTCCACCAATAGACTCCTTTCATTTGGTCACTAATCTGGAACTTGTGGGTAAGGAAAAGAGGCACTGTACTTGTCAGTCTGTTTTGTGTTGCTATAAAAGAATACCTAAAACTGAGTAATTTATAAGAAAAAAATGTTTATTTAGCTATGGTTCTACAAGCTGAGAAGTTCAAGGGCATGCATGGCTATGGATTCTGGTGAGGGCTTTGTGTTGTATACGACATGATGGAGAGAGTCAAAGGGGAAGCAGACAAAATCCAAAGATTCTGGATGAAGAGAAGAGAAAAAATCTGAAGTGTGCCCTAGTTTTATAATAACCCACTGTTTCAAGAACTAATCCATTCCCATGGGAAATAATCCTCAAGAACTAATCCAGTCTCTCAAGAATGAGAAATCACTATTAGGAGAACAGCACCAAGCCATTCAGGGGATACACGCCCAAAACCCAAACACCTCTCACTAGGTCTTACCTCCAAAACCACCCACCACACTAAAGACCAAATGTCAACATGAGTTTAGTGGAGACAAACCATATCTAAACCATAGTAGTACTTGACATGCCTTAATGAGGGCTCCATGGAATAAGAGTAAGTTGTTGAGTGTGGTTGTCTGTAAGGACACTAGGCTTGGTATCCCTAGTAGAGAGTGTTCTTATAGGAAGAACTTTATTTTGATTAGCATGTGTTATCAGTCAAACTTCAGTTGCATATAACAGAAATCACTCTAGCTATTTTAACAGGCTATGGACCTAACATTGGGAATAAAGTTCTCAAAAAATCACAAGAAATCACAAAAATCACAAAAAATCACAAAAAATCAACAGAAATCACTCTAGCTATTTTAACAGGCTATGGACCTAACATTGGGAATAAAGTTCTCAAAAAATCACAAGAAGGGCTCAAGCCTCCAGGCTTGAGAATGACTACTAGAACAACCAAAGAATCGTAATACCAGGAAGACCACAACCTCTGCTGCAATCAGGAAGCCAGAAAATCAGGAAATTTCTTTCCAGATAGCTAGGTTCAGAATCAAACCACCTTAGCCCAAAACCTGGGTTTAGGACTCTGTAACCACAGTTGTTGGCTCTAGGAGATTGCCACCTTAGCTATGATCCTGAAAAATGGAAGCTGCCATCATTATCTGTTGTCCCAGAGCTACCCCATGCCTGCCAGATTCACAGCAGCAAATGAAAGCCTGTCCTATTGCCACCTCTATCCCTACTTGACTAGAGTTGAAAAGATATTCTTATGAACACACCTGATTAGCAGAACATAAACTACATTTATTCTTTTGTTTAATAGGAGTAATAGTTTTTAGCTTCCCAGCCTCTGTCAGACAGAACAGCACAGTAGAGGAATTGGAAGAGATGTTCAGCAAGGTAATTATAGAGTTAACCACCAGCCATTTCCTCTCCAGAAAGAGGCCCTCATCCCTGACCCTGACCCTCTGAGACTGGCTTTTGATGATATGAAACAGGCCCAAGTAGATAAAAGCTTCAATTCTGAAAACACAATAAATAGTAGCAATATAATGTCATTGAACTGAGAAACATTACGCTGAGTAAAACCTACATTGATGTAAATGATATAGGCAATCAAAAAATATAACAAGGATATATATGTAAAATGAATATTACTGTCTGAAAAGAAACAAAAATTTAAAAATGATTTGGAGAAAAAAGTGGATTAAAAAGTTGTGACATGAAGCAGCACTACATATTTTTAAAGGTACATAGGACATATTTCAAATACACTTAGAGTATTTTTCTGTGGTAGAGAGAGGGGAATAAGAGTAGAGATTTGGGGTAAAGGAGATAAAATAAAATGAAATAAAAAAGAGAATAGCCTGTACTGACTGATGATAAAAGTGTGCCATAATCTGTGTAATATGAGTAGCTCAACTCCTAATTTTGAAACATCTAAATAGGAAACATAAAAGTTACCAAAAGTGATGTTTTGCACTGCAAAGAAAATAGCAGAATGAAAAGGCCATCTATGAAATGAGAGAAAATATTTGCAAATCACACATCTGTGAAGGGGTTAATATCTGAAAAATAAAAGGAACTCACTCAAGTGAATAGAAAAAAAAAGACAAACAAACAAAAAATCCTACAGCCAGATGCAGTGGCTCATGCCCATAATCCCAGCACTCTGGGAGGTTGAGGCAGGTGGGTTGCTGGAGCTCAGGAGTTTGAGACCAGCCTGACCTAGAGCAAGACCCTGTCTCTACTAAAAATAGAGAAAAACTAGCCAGGCATTGTGGCGGGCATCTATAGTCTCAACTACTTGGGAAGCTGAGGCAAGGGGATAGCTTGAGCCCAAGAGTTTGAGGTTGCTGTGAGCTATGATGACACCACAGAACTCTACCCAAGGTGACAGAGTGAGACTCTGTCTCAGAAAAACAAAACAAAACAAAACAAAAAAATGAACAAACAATAAAGAAAAAAGAGGGGGAAAACTACTAATACCCCACCTAAAAAAAATGGGCAAAGGATTTGAATAGACATTTCTTCAATGAAGATATAGAAATGGCCAACAAATATGAAAAAATGCTTAGCATCCCCAGAAATCAGGGAAATGCAAATCAAAATCACAATGAAATATCACTTCATACCAGTCAAGATGGCTGTTACCAAAAAGATGAAAGATAACAAATGCTGGTGAGGGTATGAAGAAATTGTAACCCTTGCACACTATTGATGAGAATGCAGATTGGTGAACCTCTATTAGAAAGAGTATAAAGGTTTCTCAAAAAATTAATTATAGAATTACCACATGATTCAGTAATCTCACTTCTGGGCATTTATCAAAAAGAATTGAAGTTGTGATTTGGAAGAGATATCTGCACTCCCTTTGTTCATTGCAGTACTATTCACAATAGCCAAGATATGGAAACAAGTGTCAATGGACAGATTAAAGGATAAAGAAAATGTGGCATATACATACAATGGAATATTATTCAGTCTTATAAAGAAAGGAAATCTTGTTATCTGTAATGACATGGATGAACCTGGCGGACCTTATGCTAGTTGAAATAAGCCAGTCACAGAAGGACAAATACAGCATGATTCATTCCGTTTACATGATGTATCTAAAATATTCCAACTAACAGAAGCAGAGAGTAGAATAGCAGTTTCCAGGGTTTAGGGGAGAGGGAAATGAAGAGTTGCTACTCAGTTTGGTATAAAGAGTCAATAATGCAAGGTAAGTTCTAGAAATCTGCTATACAACATTGGGCCTGTAATTACCAATACTATATTGTACTTTTTTTTTCTTTTCTGAGACAGAGTCTCACTATGTTGCCCTCGGTAGAGTGCTGTGGCGTTACAGCTCACAGCAACCTCAAACTCTTGGGCTTACCCAATTCTCTTGCCTCAGCCTCCCAAGTAGCTGGGACTACAGGTACCTGCCACAACGCCTGGCCATTTTTTTGTTTCAGTTGTCATTGTTTTTAACTGGCCCCAGCAGGGTTCGAACCCACCACCCTCGGTGTATGTGGCTGGTGGTGTGCTATGGGCACACGAGCCTTATGGTACATTTGTTACTAGGGTAAGTCTCATGTTAAATGTTCTTACTGCAATAAAAAAGAAAAATAACTAGTGATGGGAGGTATGCCTTTTAAACTAATTTACAAGTGAAAATTTTATAAAAACTTTCAGAGCAGGACTAATTGACTTATATAAATTAAATTTTAAGTATAAAACTCTAATAAATATAGAAATCATTGACAAAATTCTGAAAGACATGCAAATATATAATTTTTAAAAAGCTTAGAAAATGCCACACAGGGTTTAAAATTTGATCAAACATCCAAAAAGAAAGCCTTGGAACATTCATATCCTCAATTCAAAAGTGTATGGTGGGCGGCGCCTGTGTCTCAGTGGGTAGGGTGCTGGCCCCATATACCGAGGGTGGTGGGTTTAGGCCCGGCTGAAGCCAAACTGCAAGAAAAAAAATAGCCGGGCATTGTGGTGGGGGCTGTAGTTCCAGTTACTCGAGAGGCTGAGGCAAGAGAATCGCCTAAGCCCAGGAGGTGGAAGCTGCTGTGAGCTGTGTGACGCCACCGCACTCTACCCAGGGCGATAAAGTGAGACTCTGTCTCCACAAAAAAAAAAAAAAAAAAAAGTGTATGGCATCAAAATAGTACTAAAGATGGATAAAAATTGTGCGAACAAAAAGCTTATTGAGTATAAAAGAAGCATATAATGCAAAATCATTGAAACATTTTAAATAATTGTTTTAGAGAAATGCCCAGCATGGTAGCATAAAGTAGTTTTTCTTTTTTATTTTATTTTATTTTATTTTTTTGAGACAGAGTCCCACTATGTTGCCCTTGGTAGAATGCCATGGCCTCACAGCTCACAGCAACCTCAAACTCTAAGCGATTCTCTTGCCTCAGCCTCCCGATTTAGCTGGGACTACAGGCGCCCACCACAACGCCTAGCTATTTTTGTTGCAGTTGTCATTGTTTTCGCAGGCCCGGGATGAGTTTGAACCCTCCAACTTCAGTGTATGTGGCTGGCGCCGTAAACACTGTGCTATGGGTGCTGAGCCCATAAAGTAGTTTTTAAATGAACGTAGTCAGCAGTTACAAAAGTACAAACTGTTGCGGGGAGATAATTTATTTTCAGCCCATTTGCAACCTTAAAAAGTTTTAACAACAGGGTGGTGCCTGTGGCTCAAAGGAGTAGAGTGCTGGCCACATATGCCGGAGGTGGCAGGTTCAAACCCAGACCCGGCCAAAAACTGCAAAAAAGAAAAAAAGTTTTAAAAACAAAATAGAGTAAGATTACTTACCTTAAAATGAAATTAAAATTTTTTAAATGTATATTATAAGGAGCAGAAGGAAACAACTCCCCCCAAACCTGACATAAATCTACTTGACTTGTAAAATCATCAAAAATTGTACCCAAAGCCACTCAAGATTACTGAAAGAGCATACAATATTGATTAGAAACGTTTCCTTTTATACCAACTTAACATTTCATAGTTTGGCCTGAATTGCCAAAATGCCACTTCTAAAATTTCTTCTTTCCAAATTCCCTTATATCCTGTTCAAACTCAGGCTCTCACACAATTAGGTGGCTGCTGAGCAGGCAGGAAGAGATCCCTTTGGCATTTGCATACTAAAACAGTCCACATACACAAAGATGGGGGATCTTGTTTCTGCCTTTCATGCCATGAGATGAACGTGCCAAAACCAAACTCACAGGACTGCTTTTCCTATCATGAAATAGCTTTGCCTACAGCAAGGCCCAAGAACCCAACAGTTCCCAATCAAACCTAGGGCTCTCTCCTCCTACTACTACTCCTCTTCCTTCTCCTCCTCCTCCTCAGAATCATTCTCTCCCTGAATAGAACCAGGAGCTTCTTCCAGAGCTCATGACAGTGCCAGATGATACTGGTGTGATGGCAAGACAATCCTACCTGCTCTCCCCCACGAATGGCTGGACAGCTGGGCAATGATGGTTATCCTTGGCCTATTTCCCCTTTGCTGGCTCCTGGAGGTGACTTGAAGATCCTGTTGTTAGTTGTGAATGTCTTCCATGTGCAGACTGGAGTATTTGGGTGAGGCATTGATGGGGAACAAAGGAAGTCCTAGATATAGGAGTTGGAGCATGTTGCAGAGTGAAAGTTCCTTATGATGTGGGGAGCAGAAATTAAGGCTCCAGCATGGTGAAGTGAAGGTCAGGGTTGGGGCTACCCCATTCCAAGAGTGGCTGATATGGGGCCCCTGATCTAGGCATAAGATTCTCAAGTGTAAAGGGCAGAGGTGAAAGCTACGGTCAGAGCTGAGAAGGCAAAGATGTTCACTGAAGTCTGGCCAGGGGTTATCCCTAGATTCTGTATTTCATCAAATCTATAACGTCACTGAGTGTAAGATGTATCATTGTTTTATATATCAATACACTAAGAAAGTAGAAAGGCTGCCAGTTAAGCCATGCCTTATGTTTCCTTAGCACTAACAATTTTTATTTTTTACTTAATTAAGGTGGAGTTCTTTGTGGCTTATAAAGATATCTTTCCTTATATCACTTTTGTGATATAAGTATATAAAAATATAAGCAACATACATAAAAATATAAGCAACGTAAATTGTTTAAAGCATTTCTAAAATTTCTTCATATGTAGAATCTAACTACAGTGTCCCAAATCACTTTTCAGCTCAGAGTTGGAGTTGTTCATGTTTTCCCACACAATATTGTCCCCTAGGTCATCAAGATGGTTGATTTCTTAAAAGAGCATTTCTTAAAAGAGTAACCTACTATTGTCCATGGAATTTTCTTCAAAGTTGCTTCCAAGCTGCAAGTTTTGATAGGAGGATTTCTTGATTGGCTTATAAATAGTTACTCTGTTAAACATATCTTGGTGACAAAACAGAACAGAGTTTCAAATACTCTCATGCATCTTCCTTGCATTGGACCCAAGATAAACTTAGTTGTTGTTCTGGGTGAAAATATGGAATTGCAACAATTCTTCCAAATTTCAGGTAATTACTGCTTCATAACAACCCACAGTCACGCAGATCACTGTTTCTAGCCTGAGGGATGTCATTATTCTTATCTAATATGCCTCTGAGATTTGAACTTTGCTCCAAAGTTTTCCCTTTTTGTTTAACTTTTAAAAGAATTATAGGCTCACAAGAAGTTGCAAAAATAGCGCAGACAAGTCCCATGGATCCATCCGTCCAGCTTCACCTAAAAGCGACATCTTTTATAACTATAATACACTGACGAAAGCAGGAAATCAGTGGGCACAATACAATGAGCTAGACTACAGATCTTACTCAGATTTTATCAGTTTTTGCATGCACTAATTTTTTTTGTGTGTGTATTTGTGGATGATTCTATAACATTTTATCACAAGTATAGATTCGTATAGGCAAATCCATGGAGACAGAAAGCAGATTAGTGGTTGCCAGCAGCTGGGGGAAGAAGAAAAAGAGGACTGATGATAGGTATGAGTTTTTTTCTTTAGGATAATGAAAATGTTCTGAGATTTAATAGTGGTGATGACTGCATAACTCTGTGAATGTATTAAAATCCAATGTCTTGTACACTTTAAATGGGGGAATAATATGGTATGTGAATTATAACTTGCTAAAGCTACTATTAAAAGAAAATACATGAAAGCCCCTCCAAAGGAAACAAGTATAGATTTGTATTACTAACACTACAATCATGATACAGAGTGTTCTGTGACCATAAAGATCACTCTTATGTTACCCCTTTATAGTCATACTTTTTATTGGAGCAACCATCCTCAGCCATCTCCCTCTCCATTCTTGGCTTTCTCTGGTTGTAGATGTTAAGCAGTGCCTTTGTTTGACTTTCTATTTGGCCTCCTAAGTATGCCGCTTTCTATCACTCTTTTCCACAACTCCCATCATGACAACCCCCTTTGGTCTCTCTTATGACTTTGCCAGTTGTTGGGGTGATTACAGTTTTCTCGCTTCTGGCAGTTAATCGCTGCCACCTGGCCTCTATTACTTCAAGGTCCCGTGATCTCCATGAACATTAATGAGCCCAGCTTTGCAACAGTCTCTCCTACACTCAACCCTAGCCTGCACGTGAGAGACACCACTGACCTTAATGCTGGTACCCCATCACCAATACATTCCTCATGCCTTTGATGAATAGTGAATTTTCTGGGCCTCCTTTGAAACATATTTCTCTGGTGGGATTTCTGACCTCATATGATACATCTATTCCAACATGCCCAATTCCCTCAGCCTCTTTGTTCCTTCTTTTACCATCCTCCAGGCAACTCAGGCAATTCCACGTCATTCAGCATGGACCTTTATTTACTACAGGCTTCTAAGAGCCACCCTAGCAGAGAGTTTGCCCCATCCTGACACACTTGTGCCAGTGTTAAATTCACCCCACAAGAAAGTACTCTCAAACTGACGAATTTTGGCTTATTCAATTGTATATTCTACCTGCTTTGATCAAGCACTTCCAAATCCAATTCCTGGCTCATGCTGCTATGTGTTAGCTAATTCTTTTAGCCCCTTTAGTATAAAACATCTTTTTTCATTATCTGCAGTAGGATTATGCTGGGATTTAACTCAGGTTAGCCTGGCATCCAGGAGATAAGATTGGGACAACTTGGGAAGACGGAACCATTTGCTTTGCAGAGGAGGGGCATTACTGGCATCTCCCAGCACAGGGACATGCTGGCTGTCACTAGAGGAGAGGCTGCCTCTTAAATTTTAAGGGTACAGAGAAATATACAGAGCCAGCATGTCGGAATATTCATCCAAATGTCTTCACAAGGTGTTCCCTTCCATCAGGTCACTACTGGTGAAATCTTCAACATTTGAGTCATTACCTTGTGACTTGTGGAAAGGACTATGTGTTTCTATCTGCAACTCAGGATGGCATCCTCTTTGCCCATTAGATGGTAAGTGATACATTCCCCAAACCCCATCTGACTTTCTAGTTTCTTGGACCCCATCAATACTGTAATTTCAGAACCTCTAAGTGCCTTTCAGTGCCTGTTCAAAACTTCTAAGAAGCAAGTATCAAGACAGGATTAGATGTGTAAGAAATTTACTGGGGGAAATGCCTGCATGTGACAAAGAGGAAAAAGCAGGGTTACAGGAAGCTTGTGTCCCACAAGAATGGGACAGCACTAGTGCTTGCACCATGATCAGTCAGTGGCTCTTTTTTTTTTTAATTAAATAATAACTGTGTACATTGATGCATTTATGGGGTTCAGTGTACTGATTTGATATACAATGTGAAATGCTTACTTGAACTGAATAACACATCCATCACAATTATATTCTTTTCTTAATGGTTTTGAAATGTGTCATTGCATCATGCACATTAGGTGAGGTCCCCTCAAATACACTTCCTCCTCCCACATCCCTGCTCCCCTCCCCCTCCCTCCTCTTCCCTTCTACTTTCTGGACTATAGTTATGTTTTACCATTAGTATTTTACAACAAAGACATTTGCACCAGAATGTCTACTGCAGCCCAATTGATAATTGCCAAGACATGGAAACAGCCCAAGTGTCCATTGACCCATGAATGGATTAAGAAATTGTGGTATATGTACACCATGGAATACTATGCAGCCATAAAAAAGATGGTGACTTCACATATTTTATGTTTACCTGGATGGAGCTGGAACATATTCTTCTTAGCAAAGTATCTCAAGAATGGGGCTGGGCGCCTATAGCTCAGCAGCTAGAGCGCCAGCCACATACACCGAAGGTGGCAGATTCAAATCCAGCCTGGGCCTGCCAAACAACAATAACAGCTACAACCAAAAAATAGCCAGGCATTGTGGTGGGTGCTTGTAGTCCCAGCTACTTGGGAGGCTGAGGCAAGAGACTCGCTTAAGCCCAAGAGTTTGAGGTTTCTGTGAGCTATGAGGCCACAGCACTCTACTGAGGGCAACAGCTTGAGATTCTGTCTCAAAAAAAAAAAAAAAAAAAAAAAAAAAAAAAAGGAAAAAAAATTATCCAATCTACTCGATACTACTATGAAATCAATATATAATCACCTACACATTCATACAAATGATAAAACATAACTATAGTCAGTGGCTCTTGGTAGCCCAGGGGAAGCATGGCCTCAGGACAAACACAGTGGTGGACCAAATCAGGTGGCAGTTGGGATTGTTAGTTAACTGCTTCCTTCAGCAAAATATTTCAATGGTACATTTTTTTGTGGCCACTACTGGTAGTATTCTTGGAGAAAGCCTTGAATCTGTCTCTGGTTTTGACCCCTGAGAAAAAGATTGAAGGATTCTGCCCACACCTCTTTAATAGCAATGCATAATACAGTACCAGCTTCCACATTACTGAGAAGAGATTCCTTACTTTTTTTTATTATTTTAATTAATTAATTAATTAATTTATTTATTTATTGTTAAATCATAGCTGTGTACATTAGTGCAATCAAGGGGTACAATGTGCTGGTTTCATATACAATCTGAAATATTCTCATCAAACTATTCAACATAGCCTTCATGGGATTTTCTTAGTTATTGTATATAGACATTTGTATTCTGCCTTTAGTAAGTTTCACCTGTACCCATTCTAAGCTGCACCATAGGTGAGGCCCTACCCATTACCCTCCTTTTACCCTAACCTCCTCCCTTCCTTCCCCTCCCTTGGCCCTTTCCCCATAGTCTTGTGCTATAGTTGGGTTATAGCCTTCATGTGAAAGCTATAAATTAGCTTCATAGTAGGGCTGAGTACATTGGATACTTTTCCTTCCATTCCTGAGATACTTTGCTAAGAAGAATATGTTCCAGCTCCATCCATGTAAACATGAAAGAGGTAAAGTCTCCATCTTTCTTTAAGGCTGCATAATA
>CAUYPK010095958.1:0-14556 GCA_963574355.1 Loris lydekkerianus | reverse complement strand
TGCAACCTAGGAATAGGGGGAAGGGGAAAAGGGAGGGGAGGGAGGGGCAGGGGGTGGAAGGAGGGGATTGGTGAGAATACACTTGTGGTGCATCTTACAATGGTATACGTGAAACTTAGTAAATGTAGAATGTAAATGTCTCAACACAATGACTGTGAAATTGCCAGGAAGGCTATGTTAACCAGTGTGATATAAATGTGTCAACCGGTCTGTGAAACTAATGTATGATGCCCCATGATCACACCATTGTACATAACTATGATTTAATAAAAAAAAAAAGAAAACGTAATAAATCATCTGAAGACAATGGAAAAGAAAGATTAACTTTATCCCAAAATATCAGAAGAAAAGAAATAACCAAAATTAAAACAGAAATAAATAAAATTGAAACAAGAGAATCATTCAGAAAATGTATAAGACAAAAAGTTCTTTAAAATTATAAATAAAATCAATAAAACTTTAGCCATGTTAATCTAGAAATAGAAAAGTAAAATCTCTAATAATCTCAATGAGAAATGAAAATGGTGAAATAACAACAGGTATAACAGAGTTACAAGAGATTAACTCTGACTATTATAAGAAACTTCTGACTAATAAAGACATTTTAAAAATGTAGGGGAAATAGACCAATACCTAGAATCACTACCTCTCTCAAGACTTAACCAAGAGAAAATTGATCTATTAAAAGGACAACTATCCAGTACTTAGATAGAACAAACAAACAAACAAAAATTCCAACAATAACAACAAACAATAAGCCCTGAACGAGATGGCTTCACACCAGAATTTCATCAAACCTTCAAAGATGACCTTGTAACTACGGGACAGAAACTATTCCAAAACATGGTGAAAAAAAAAAAAAAGAAACTTTCCTCACCACATTCTATATAGCTAACATCACCCTGATACCAAAACCATGAAAGGAACCAACTGAAAAGGAGAATTAGAGACCAATTTTACTAATGAATATTGATAGAAAAACACTCATTAAAATTGTAGGCAATAGATTACAGATACAAATTTTAAAAAATGCTATCTCATGATCAAGTAGGCATCATTCCATGAATGCAAGTCTGGTTTAACATAGGCAATTCTATGAATGTAATTCCACCATATCAATAGAAACAAAAAATAAATATTATATGATCCTCTCAATAGATCCAGAGAAAGCATTTGATAAAATTCAGCGTCCTTTTCGGACAAGAACACTAACAAATATGGGCTTAGCTTGCCCATTTATTAAACTGACTATGGCCATCTATAACAAAAGCACAGCTAATGTCATTCTGAATGAAGTAAAACTGAAATATTTTTCACTTACAACTGAAACCAAAGATATCCTAAATCACTGCTATGATTAAAAATATTTCTGGGAGTTCTAACCAAGGCAATCAGGCAAGAGAAGAATGTAGGGGGTATCCAAATGGGTACAGAGGAAGACAAACTGTTACTCTTTGCTGATGACATGATTCTATACATAGAGAACCTCAGATAGTCAACCCCAAGACTCCTGCAAGTGATCTAGAAGTATAATAATGTATCCGGATATAAAATCAATGTCCACAAATCAGTAGCCTTGACGTATGTCAAAAACATTCAGGTTGAGAAGTAGATTAAGAACACAATTTCTTCACAGTAGTTTCAAATAAAAGGAAATGCCTAGAAATATACCTATCAAAAGAGGCAAAGAATTTCTACTAAGAGAATGATGAAACCCTAAGAATAGAAATATCAGAAGACATTAACAAATTGTAAGGTACATCATGCTCTTGGCTGGGAAAAATCAACAGTGAAAAAAATGTGTGTATTATCCAAAGCCATCTACAGATTCAAACCAATCCCCATTAAGATGTCAGCATCAGACTCTGAAGAATAAAAAAAAAATTACTCTTTATTTCATATAGAACCATAAAAACACCTACGTGGCCAAGGTAATTTTAGTAATAAAAACAAAGCCAGAGGCATCACTCCACCAGACTTTAGACAATACTACAAGTACACAGTGATTAAAAGAAATAAAAGAGCTCAGTGTCAGTGCAAAAATAAAGATGTAGACATTTGGAACAGAATATAAAATGAAGAAATGGAACAGTATTTACTTCCATCTGATCTTTGATAAAACCAACCAAAAGATTCACTGGGCAAAAGTATTCCCATTTAATAAATCGTTCTGGAAGTAGGGAATAATCACACATAAAAGACTAAAACTAAAACCACATCTTCCACCACTTACAAAAATTGACTCAAGATGGCTAAAAGATGTCTTAAATTTAAGACATGAAGCAATAAAAATCCAAGTAGAAAGTGTGAAGAAAACCCCTGAAGATGTTGGCCTGGGGGAAGATTGTATGAGGAAAACTACAGTGGTAATCACAACAAAAATTAACAAATGTAACTTAATTAAAATGAAAAGCTTCTGCACAGCTAAGAAAACAATAATGAAACTAAATACATAGCCTTTGAAATTGAAAAGGATATTTGCATCTTACGAATGTGACAAAAGCTTGGTAACAAGGATGTAAACAATATTATATTCTACAATGCCATAATAGCTAAGGACTTCAGCATCTCACTGACACACTTGACAGATCCTCCAAACAGAAACTAAATAAAAAAATGATGAATTTAAACATATGTCTAGAAAAAATGGACTGAAAAGAACATTTCATCCAAACACTACTGAGTATATGTTCTTGTCATGAACTCATGAATAATTCTTCAAAATTGAATATATCTTGGAGCATAAAATAGACCTAAAAATTTAAAAAAGTATATAGAAATTATATTTGGTATAGTTATGAACTCAAGTGGAATAAAGTAGAAGAGAACTTCAACAGAATCCTTTGTCTGCCAACAAGTTATAGAAAGTTATAGAAAGTTATAGAAACTCAAATAACCCTATGTTGAACTATAGCTGGGTCAAGGAGGAGATAAAGCAGAAAATCATTAGATTACTCAAAGAAAATGACAATAAAGCTGCAGCTATCAAAACCAGTGAGAGAATGCAAATTCAGTCCTAAATGTGAAATTAATTAGGTTAAATGCTCAGATCAAACAATAGAAATAGTTCAAACTGACAATCCAAGGAAGTGGAATAGGAAAAACAAGCCAATCACAAGGCTGTCTTCATCCTTGTATAAGAAAAGGAATAACCAAATTAGATCAGAACTAAATAAAATCAAGAACAAAAGTAGCATGGGGAAGAGGCAAGATGACTGTCTGGAGCCAGATTTCAACAAAAGCTCCTGTCCAGAAGGGGAAATAGTGGCCAGAACCAAGCCAACAAAGCTAAAGGTCGAGAGCTGAGCTAAGAGATCAGATTGACAAGTTCACCTCATTCCTACTGAGGAAAGCTGGGACTCTAAAGAAGCAAATTTAGGTACAAAACCTATCCCAAAGACAATGAGAGTCCATCCACCTCATCCCAAGAAAGGGGCTCTCTCTGTTCTCTCTACAAGTAAGCATTGAACAGAAGATCTCTTGCTTCACCCCACAGGAGAGGTGGCTGAAGGCTGAGACTCCTCCAGAGAGATCTCACTGCAATCTGTGGACCCCCTAAATGAGTCAGACCTGTCCCTGTAGGGGTTCCAGAAGAGAAATGGGGCCAGATAAAAGGTTTGGTCTCTGAATGAGAGAATTAGGCACTGAGACAGTAAACCCCAGTGTGAAACAGATGCATCTGGAACACTCCTCAGTTTCCAATGAACTGGGAAATCAGGCCAGAGGGAATCAGGCTTGAGCTCCTGCTACCTGCAGATCACAGATTGTGGAGGCCTGGCATGGGGTTGTTGACTCCCTTTTGACTAAGCCAGGTGCAAATCCCTGGTGTAATTATGGATTGGAGGAAACTGTGTCACAGTCCTTGGTTATCAGTGCCTTGGTGTGGCTGAGGTGTAAAGGGGAACGAGGTTCCAAGCCCCCTGGACTAACTATTGTGCTGGGCAGGCCTTTCTGACTCCAAAGAGCACTGGGGCAGATCACACTTGAGCCAACAATGGACCCCTGCAGTCTGGATGTCAGAGACCTTTTGAACTCTCCCACTTGATCAGTGATTGTGTTGACCCAGACTATTGGTTTGGAAATCTTCATCTGGGCTGGTTGCTCGGAACACTCCAACTTGTAGCCCTGGTTGTGTTGTTCTGGATCTGAATCTCCTCTTCAAGTTGTTGCTCTTGGCGTGAGGGTTTTTTAGTTGCTTGTATTTCTTGCTCCCCAGCTGAGATTTCAGCCCAAAGCCATGAATTTGATAGAATTGTTCAGAGTAGAATTTCTCAACCTGTCACAACCCTAAAGAACTGTATTAAATAGCCATGGTATTAGGAATATTGAGAACCACTAGCTTAATGCACAGCTGAATATAAGACAAAGCCACGTATCCCCATCACTCCATAGAAGCTCATGCTTAAGTAGTGAACAGAACCATTGTAAAGCTGTAGGGGAAAAGCCAAAGTCACCAGTACAAGTTCTTTGGTAAAGGGCTGATTAATTACAACCCCAGGAGCCCTCAATCCAATTCCACCTGAGCAGCTTCTCTAGCCAAACTGAGAAAATAATCATTGGGTGGAATCAGCAGAAAATCTCTGGCAACATGAATAATCAGAGTAGAATACCTCTTCCAAGGAATGAAAAAGGAGACACAACTGAAGAAATCATTGATAAACAAATGTCTGAGATGCCAAAAATCCAGGTCAGAATACTGTTGGCAAATAAGATTCATAGAAAGGAAGTAAAATTGGAATTAGAAATTCAAGAAGTAACCCAAAAGTTGTCTAAAGAATTCAATGAATTCAAAGACAAAATCTCTTTGGCAGCACCTGTGGTTCAACAGAGTAGTGTGCCAGCCCCATATACTGTAGGTTGTGGGTTCAAACACAGCCCTGGATGGAAAAAAAAAAAAAAAATTGCAAAAACAAAGACAAAATGTCCAAAGATTCAGACACATCGAGGCTAGGATTTGCAACTATGAAAGATCTGAGAAATACAGTAAAATTCCTCCATAACAAATAGAGCAGACTGAGGAAATGATCTATGACATTGAAGATAAAGCTTTTGAATGCTCCCAAATGCTCAAAGACACAGAGAAGTGAAGAGAAAAACAGATTATTCCCTGAGAGAGTTGTGGGACCACTCCAAAAGAGCAAAACATTAACTTTATAGGAATTCCTGAAGGAGAATAGGATAGTCCTACAGGTGCTGGTGCTCTACTGTAAGATATAGTAGCAGAGAATTTACCAAGCATGGCAAGAGATACAGAAATTCAGATAGCAGTTTCCGAGATCCAGCAGGACTTAATCCAAGGAAAGTACTGCCTAGACACATTGTAATTCACTGTGCCAAAGTTAATATGAAGAAAATCCTGCAAGCAGTCAGATGTAAGAAAATCATAACCTACAAGAAGAAGCGTATTAGGATGACTTCAGTTCTCTCAGCTGAAACTTTCCAAACCAGAAGAGCATGACCACTGACTTTCACTCTCCTAAAACAAAACAAGTTCTAGCCTAGGATTCTGTATTCAGCTAAACTCTTTTGTTGTTGTTGTTGTTGTTGTTTGTTTGTTTGTTTTGTTTGTTTTTGTGATGGAGAAATCAAATGCTTTACAAACTTACACATGCTCAAGTAATTTGCAATAATCAAACCAGCCATACAGGATATTCTCAGACCCATCCTCCATAATCATCTTCTTAATGGTCTACCACCAAAATAAAATCACTCAGAAAGTCTTTAACAAAACCCAACTTTCACAGTGGTGAAAGGATTATAAATGTCACCTAGATATTTAAAAAAAAATGACAATAAAAACATTACCATTCTTTTCAATACTCCGAATTAATATAAATGATTTAAATTAACCTCTAAAGCAGCAAAGGTTGGCTGCAAATAGCAGCAAGCACATAGCACTCAGACCAGGTAAATGCTTTATGCAAGAATCTAATTTGAACTTAAAGATAAAAATAGAGTCAAGGTGAAGGGTTTTGCTCAAACAGAATGCTCCTCAGTTTATAGAGAAAACTGTAACAAGAAAAATTTAATATCTTCATGCACCATAATATTGAGAGATTTTAACACCCCTTTGGCAGTGTTGGATAGATCCTCCAAGGAAAAACAAAACAAAGAAATATTGGACTTAAACTTGACCCTACAACAAATGTACTTAACAACCATCTACGAAACACTTCCGAATAATAA
Organism: Loris lydekkerianus; assembly: GCA_963574355.1. NCBI lineage: Eukaryota > Metazoa > Chordata > Mammalia > Primates > Lorisidae > Loris > Loris lydekkerianus. The sequence goes on along the minus strand of CAUYPK010095958.1, from coordinate 8,370 downwards.
AACAAAATACACATTCTTCTCATCAGCCCATGGAACTCCTCCAAAATTGCTCACATCTTTGGTCACAACTCTAACCTCAGAAAGTTTAAAATAATAGAAATTATTGCATGTGTTGTCTCAGACCACCATCACAATAAAAGTTGAACTAACCAACAGGAATCCTCATACTGACACAAAGACATAAAAAGTAAATAATCCTTTTCTGAATAATAACTGGGTAATAGGTGACATAAAGAAAGAAATTACCACATTTTTGAAACAAAACAACAATGAAGACATAAATTATCAGAACCTTCAGAATATTGCAAAGGCAGTCGTATCAGTGAAATTTGTAGCATTGTAAGTTTACCTCAAGAGAACTTTGAAAATGAGTAAGTCAACAACTCAATGGGCCAACTCAAGAAACTGAATAAGAAAGAACATTCCAACCCAAAACCTAGTCGCAGAAAAGAAATAACAAAATTTATAGCAAAATTTATGAAATTAAAAACAAAAGAATCATGCAAAATATCAACAAATCAAAAAGTTTGTTTTTTGGAAAAATTAAAAAATTTTATAAACCTTTGGCCAAACTAATTAGAAACAGAAAAGTAAAATTTCTAATATCATTCAGTAATGATAAAGGCAAAACTACCATAGACACCTCAGAAATTTAAAAAATCCTTGATGAATACTATAAAATACTCTATTCTCAGAAATATGAAAATCTGGATGAATACCTGGAAGCACGCCCCTTTTCTAGACTCAGCCAGAAAAAATTGGAAATGTTGAATAGACCTATATCAAGTACTGAAATAGCATCAACTATATAAAATTCCCCAAAACAAAAGCAAGAACAATGACTTCACATCACAATTCTCCAAACCCATATTACTTAACCTTTTTCAAAACATTCTACTAACAAAATTTCACCCTGAACCCCTAATGAGAAAGAGACTCAGCAAGGAAAGAATATTATAGACCAATATGGTCAATGAATATAGATGCAAAAATATTTAATAAGATCTTAGCAAACAAAATTCAGCAACACATCAAACAAATTATACACCATGAGCAAGTTGGTTTTATGCCAGGGTTAGAAGTTTGGCTAAACATACATAAATCTACAAATACAATAACCCATAGATAAAAAGAAAAAAAAAATAAAATAAGATTCTCTCAATCAATGCAGGAAAAGTTTTTGATAATGTCCATCATACTTTCATTATCAAAACACTAAAGAAAATAGCTATAGAAAGAAGGGACATTTCTTAAACTAATAGAGGTCATCTACAGTAAAACCACAGCCATATCATTTTGGACTAAGTAAAAATGAAACTATCTCCACTCAGATCAGGAATGAGACAAGGATGATCATTGTCTCCACTGCTATTTAACATAGTAATGGAAGCCTTAGACATTGCAATCAGGCAAGAGAAGGTGGACAAGGGTATCCAAATAGGGTCAGATCACAGCAGGTGATATGATTTTGTACCTGGAAAACCCCAAGGACTCAACTACAAAACTCAAGTACAAAACCCAGGGACTCAACTACAAAGAAGTGAACAAAGAATAGAGCAATGTCTCAGGATACAAAGTCAATAATAAAAAATCAGTAGCTCTTATATATAAAACAATAAATATAAACAATAGTCAAGCTGAAAAAACAGTCAAGGACTCTATTTGTTTTAAAGTAGTGCCGAAGAAAAAGAAACATTTCTGAATTTACCAAAAGAAGAACATGAAAGATCTCTATAAAGAAAACTATAAAACCTTGAGAAAAGAAATAGCTGAAGATGTTAAAAAATGGAAAAACATGCCATGCTTGTGGTTGTGAAGAATCAACATTATTAAAATGTCCATGCTACCCAAAGAAATATACAAATTTAATTAATCCCTATGAGTTGTCACACTTTAAAGATCTGGGAAAAAGTAGTACTTCATTTTATATGGAACCAGGGGGAAAAAAATAAAAAACTTGAGTAAACAATACACTACTCAAAAATAAAAACAAGTCAGGGGGAATCATGCTAGCAGGCTTGAGACTATACAATATATTGATAGTGATCAAAACAGCATGATACTGGTACAAAAACAGACATAGATGTATGGAACAGAATTTAGAACCAAAAGATGAACCCAGATATTTATCGTCATTTCATCTTTGATAATCCTATCAAAAACATTAATAGATTTTCTATTTAAACACATGGTGCTGGCAATCTGTACACGACTGGCAACTGGACCCACATTATTCACTATTAACAAAAATTGACTCTCACTGGATTTAAATTTATGATATGAAACTATTTCTTGGAGAGAGGGCAGGATAAAGAAATAGGCCTGGGAGAATATTTTATGAGAAGGACCCCCTGGACAGTGGAAGCAAAACCAAACATACATTACTGGGATCTGATCACACTAAAATGCTTCTGCAAAGCCAAGAACACAGTAAGTAAAGCAAGCACACAGCCCTCAGAATGGGAGACAAATATTTCCAGGTTGTTTCTGACAAATGTTTGATAAGTGAAATCCACAAAGAAGTCAAACTTATTAATAAGCCAAGAACAAATGATCCCATTTCATTGTGGGCAATAGATATGACTAGAAGTTTCTCTGAAGAAGACAGGTGCATGGCCTACAGGCACATTAAAAAATGCTCATTATCTTTCATCATCAGAGGTATGCAAATCAAAACCACTTTGAGATATCATCTAATACCAGTAATAGTATCTCACATTAGGAAATCCCAAAAGTACAGATGTTGGCATGGATGTGGAGAGAAGAGGACACTTCTGCACTGATGGTGGGTGTACAAGCTAATATGTTCTTTTTGGAAAGAATTTTGGAGAACACTCGGGAGCTGAAAGAAGACCTCCCATTTGATCCTGGTATTCCTATACTAGGTATATATAATGAGAAAACTAAACATAACTTTACAACAAAGATATTTGCACAAGAATATTTATTGTAGCCTAGTTCATTATTGCCAAGTCATGAAAAAAGTCCAAGTGCTCACCCACCCATGAATGAATTAACAAATTGTAGTATTTGTAAACCATGTAATATTATGCAGCTATTAAAAAGATGGAGAATTTATCTCTTTTATGTTTACATTGATGGAGCTGGATCACATTCTTCTTAGTAAAGTATCTTAAGAATAAATAAAAAAAATTCAAAATGTACTCAACACTATTATGAACCCAATATACAATCATGCACACTTTCATATGAAAGATAAAACAAAATTATAGCCCAAAAAGAAGGAGAGAAGATGAAGATGAGGGTAGGGGAGAGGAGTTGATGGGTGGAGAGAGGGTAATCAGTGGGACATCACCTACTGAACACATTGTAAGTTCCTGAGGTTGACAGGCCCCACCACCCACTGCAGAGGGCAGAGGGCAGCAGCCTGGATGTGCAGACAGAGACTTCCCTGTGATTTTGGCAGGTGCAAACATCTGGAGTATCTGCCCACTGCGGGTAACTGACTGGGTCACAGTTCTGTGGAGCTAGCAGCAATTGGGCGTGACAGACCTGCAAGGAGGAAAAGGAGACGTCAACCTTCCCAGACTTATCTATTTGCTGGGTGGCTCCTCCTGACTCCATGCAGCACTGAAGAAAGAGTAGTCACCAGAACCCTGTGATTTAGCTTCCAGAATCCTCTTAAACTTTCTCACCCAAGACAGGTTATGACTGAGACAATTGATTTAGACCTTTTGAACTAAGCCAAACGCCTGAGGACTATTCAGGTGGTGCCCTGTGTCTGTGGTTGTGGGAAGGTTTGATTTTCCTTTTCCACTTGTTGTCTGTGGTGGGCGTTGTGACTTAATTGCTGGTATTTCTCCACAGCTGAGACTTCAACCCAGAGTAACTTTCCTTGGGGTTGAGCAGAAACCAGCTGAAAACAAGACAGAACCATTTAGCCCCACCACACCAAACAGAGCCACAGTTTCTCAGACCACAGCACTGTAAGGATCCTTGACAAAGCTCCAGGAGTAAAATCAAAGGGAGTAAAACAATCAAGGGGTGGAATCAGCAGAAAAACTCTGGTAACATGAATAACAGAATAGATTAACCTCGCCAAACAAAGATATCACTGATGTAATTGAAGATCTCATTTATAAACAACTGGCTGAGATGTCAGAAATCGAATTCAGAATTTGGATGACAAACAAGATTAACAACATGGAATTGGGAATTCAAGGATATATTTAAAATTTGTCTCTAGAATTTAACAGATTTAAAGAAAAAAACACCAAAGACTTAGACACAATGAATTAAGAATTTGAAGTACTCAAAGATCTGAAAAAAATACAATAGAATCCCTCAGTAACAGAGTGGAGCAACCAGAGAAAGGATCTCTGACATTGAAGTAAAAGCCTTTGAATGCTCTCAAACTCTCAAAGAAGAAGAGAAATGGAAAGCGAAAATGGATTATTCTCTCTGAGAGCTCTGGGATAATTTGAAAAAGGCTAATATACAACTCATTGGAATCCCTAAAACTGATAAAGTGGCTACAGTAGGCACAGAGGGCCTTCTCTATGAAATCATGAAAGAGAATTTTTCAGACATGCCTAGAGTTTCTGAAATTCAGATAGCAGATAGCTTCAGAACTTCAGCTCGACTCAACCCCAATAAGACATCCCCCAGGCATATCATAATTAACTTCACTAAAGGTAATATGAAGGAGAAAATTCTCAAAGTTGCCTGGAGAAAGAAAGCCATTATGTACAAAGGGAAGAATATTAGAGTGACTGCTGATCTCTCTGCTGAAACTTTTCAAGACAGAAGAGGGTGGTGATCAACTTTTAATCACCAAATGCAAAATAACTTTCAACCCCGGATCTTGTATCCAGCTAACTGAGTTTCATTTATGATGGATAAATTAAATACTTTAATGACATTCATATGTTGAAGAAATTTGCCACAACCAAACCAGCTCTCCAGGATATTCTCAGATGTATCCTTCATAATGACCAATCCAATCATATACCACAAAAGTAAAACTCTCCCAGAAACTTCAGATCAAACTCCAACTTCCACAATGGCGAAATAATTAAAAATCTCCACTGGACTATTAAAAAATTCAATACCCAAAATTTTACCAGACTTATCAATATTCTTCATTAATGTGAATAGCTAAAATGTCCTCCAAAGATGCATAGGCTAGCTGACTGGATACAAAAACTAGGCGAGATATTTGTTGCATACAAGAATCACATCTTAACTTAAAAGACAAATATAGACTTAGGGTGAAAATATGGTCATCCATATTTCAGGCAATTGGTAATCAGAAAAAGCAGGTGTTGTAATTTTATTTGCAGATAATATAGGCTTTAAAGCAACAAAAGTAAGAAAGGATAAGAATGGTCACTTCATAACTGTTAAGTGTAATACTCAATATGATGAGATTTCAATTATTGATATCTATGCACCCAATCAGAATGTGACTCAAATTATAAGAGAAACTCTAACAGACATGAACCACTTGATTTCCTCCAGCTCCATAATAGTTGAAGATTTCACCACTCCTTTGGCAGTGCTGGATCGATCCTCCAATAAGAAGCTGAGCAATTCACCCTACTAGGAAACTAATTTAGAGTTTTCACATGAAAGGTATAACCCAGTTACAACCTAAGAATAGGGGGAAGGGGGAAAAAGAGGGGAGGAATGTAGGAAGTGAGTAGAGGGAGGGGGACAGATGAGATCACACCTGTGGTGCATCTTACAAGGATATATGTGAAACTTAGTAAAAGTAGAATGTAAACGTATTAGCACAATAACTAAAAAAATGCCAGGAAGACTATGTCAAACAGTGTGATGAAAATGTGTCAAAAGGTTTATGAAGCTAGTGTATGATGCCCCACGATTGTATCAATGTACACAGCTATAATTTAGTAAAAAAAAAGAAGCTGAGTAAAGAAATTTTGGATTTAAATCAAACCATCCAACATTTGGATTTACCAGACATCTACAGAACATTTCATTGCAACAAAACTAAATATATACTTACTTCTCATCAGTCCACAGAACCTACTCCAAAATCAATCACATCTTAGGTCACAAGACTAACCTCAGTATTTTTAAAGAAATAGAAATCATTTCTTGCATCTTGTCAGACCACCATGGAATAAAAGTTCATCTCAGAAACAACAGGAATCTGCATACTCATACAAAAAACATGAAAGTTAAATAACCTTATACTGAATGATAGCTGGGTCAGAGATGAGATTAAAAAGAAAATTCCCAAATTTTTGGAACAAAATGACGATGAACACACAAACTATCTCAACCTCTGGGATACCACAAAGGCATTCCTAAGAGGGAAATAGCACTGTAAGCCTTTCTCCAGAGAACGGAAAGAGAGGAAGTTAACAAGTTATTGGGATGTCTCAAGCATGGAATTAGAATAAAACCTCAAACAGCCAAGACATTACTCAGAAATAAAACAGAGCAGAGTTGTCATGCTACCAGAACTCAGACTATACTACAAATCAATAGTGATCAAAACAGCATAATACTGGTACAAAAACACAGAAGTAGATGTCTGGAACAGAATAGAGAACCAAAATATATATCCAGCTTCTTACCGCTATTTAATCTTTGACAAGCCAATTAAAAATATTCAGTGGGGAAATGATTCCCTATTTAACAAATGGTGAACTGTCTGGCAGCCTGCAGAAGACTGAAACTGGACCCACATCTTTCAACCAAATGGTCACATTGTAAATTTTGTCACAACTATACCTTGTCAATACCATTATCATATCTCCCTTGTGGAATAGTTATTCTGGACTAATAGAGGAGCCTGCTACTTTTTCAGTAAGACATTTTGTGTCAACTTTCTCTCTTCTGCTACCTGCAGAAAATATATATAGTTTTCAATATCCTTGATAGCTTAAACACCCGTTTTCTCTCTTCAAGTTCAACTTATCGACTGTCTTCTTTATACAAGCACATCTTAATTACAACTGCTCTTCTATAAGAATATTACACTTTGCAGGATAACAGATAAAAATTTAAGTTGACAAATACTAAAGAACTACATGTACCTGATTCTCTTATTTGAACAAGAAAATTACCTGTTACACCTTAATTTACATATGTGTACACACACACCCTGAGGGTGCCAAAATTTGTACACATTTTAATAAAGAAAACAATGCGTTTTAAAGGTGCAATACTTAATTTGCACATTTGACTTCTTCAGTCATTATACATGCTCAACATGGAGTGTATTAATTTTTGGTATTATATATGTTGAGTACTATAATTTTCATATAGCTTTATTTTAATGGATTTAGGGGGTACAAATGTCTTTTGTTAAATTAATTGTAAAGTGGTGAAGTCAGGACTTTAAATGTACCTTTTCCCCAAATAGTGTACATTGTACTCAGATGGTAACTTTTTGTCCCTAATCCCTCTTCCATCCTCCCTCTTCTTAGTTTCCACGTTCTATTACACCACTTTATGATCACTTATACTCATCATTTAGCTCCCACTTGTAAGTAAGAACAATGGCTTTTTTTTTCAATTCCTGAGACATTTTACTTATGATAATGATCTCTCCTTCCATTCAAGTTGATGCAAAAGACAGTATTTCATTCCTTTTTATGGCTGAGTGGATATTTTCTTTATCCACTTATCAGATGAGCACTTAGATTGAGTCCTTATTTCTAGCCAATTGTGAATTGTACTGAGATTAACATTCAGGTGCTGGTATCTTTTTGATATAATTATGTCTTGCCCTTTGAGTAAATCCCTACTAGTGCTGGATCAAATGGTAGGTCACTTTTTAGTTCATTGAGGAATTGCCATACTATTTTCCATAGAGGTTGTACTAATTTATATTCTTACCAACTATGTATAAGCATCTTCTTTTTACCACATTGATACTCACATCAATTTTGTTTGACTTTTTATTAATAACAATTCTGACAAGGGTAAAATGATATCTCATTGTAGTTTTAATTTTCATTTCCTTGGCGGTTAGTGTTGTTAATCTTTTTTTTTTTTGAGAGAGAGAGTCTCGATTTGTCATGCTTGGTAGAGCGCCTTAGAATCACAGCTCATAAAAAAAAAAAAAAAATCACAGCTCATAGCAACCTCCAACTTTTTGGTTTAAGTGATTCTCTTCCCTCATCATTCTGAGGAGCTGGGAGTTTAGGACATTTTATATGCACTCACCCATCGATACACGAATGGATTAATAAATTGTGGTATATGTACACCATAGAATATTATGCAGCCTTAAAGAAAGATGAAGACTTTACCTCTTTCATGTTTACATAGATGGAGCTGGAACATATTCTTCTTAGTAAAGTCTCTCAAGAATGGAAGAAAAAGTACCCAATGTACTCACCCCTACTATGAAACTAAGTTAGGACCTTC